>PVKY010005992.1:0-16552 GCA_004027775.1 Bradypus variegatus
GTATTGGCGTACGTTCCCTGGGATTTCTGAGCGGTCCCCCCTCCCTGCTGTGCTTATCCAGGACCTCTCCTGAGGCATGGCCGTGTCACATCACAAGTGCGCGCTGTTCTCCAGGGAAACCCTGGGACGCCGGGCTGTGTAGGGGCGCTCCCAGCCCGCTTCAAAGATGGTTGAGTGGGAGGCGTTAACTCCTCCCTTTCTGCACAGCTCCGCTCTCCCAGCTCCGGGACAATCAGCCGTGGGTGTATTCAAAGCCACTGTCCACGGCGGATAATGTGGTGTGTGATTGGTGCTGCAGGTAAAGCTCCCTGTCAGGCTGGGTTTCTTGGCGCAGCTCTGTGCTGTGTGTTCGGCCCCGGGCAGGAGCAGCCCTGCCCGCTGGGGAGACAGCTGCAAGTAGTGCGTGTTTTTTTTTCTCCTTTTGGCTCCCCTTTGCTCCCCTGGACCCGAGACAATCAGCAGTGGGTATGGGAAGGGGTATCCTCCACGCCAGACACCAAGGTGTTAGTCCACACCACTCCCGTCTTATCTGCAGCTGCTCCCGGGCTCCAAACGCCAACCCACTGTTTCCCCGCACCGCAGCACGGCCGAGGGACTCAGCCGACTCACTCACTCGTTTCAGAATGCAGACTCCTGGTTTCACCAAATGAACGTTCCCTGTGGCTTTAGCAGACCTTGTCCGGCTGGTGCTACTTTGGAGGTGACGTTCTGGGTCACTTTCTGGTTTTTATTCAGTGTTTTTCACGGAGGTGTCCCCTTGCTCTGTCTCACCTAGCCGTCATCATAGGTTCTCCTTGCCTATTTTTAAATTGGGTTGTTTGTCTTTTATGTTGTTGAATTGTAGGAGCTCTTTATATATTCTGGATATTAAACCCTTATCTGATATGTGGTTTCCAAATATTGTCTCCCATTGTGTAGGCAGCCTTTTTACTTTTCTGACAAAGTCCTTTGATGTTCAGAAGTGTTTGATTTTGAGGAGATCCCGTTTATCTAATTCTTCTTTCATTGCTTGTGCTTTGGTGTAAGGTCTAGGAAACCACCTTCTATCACAAGATCTTTCAGGTATTTCCCTATATTTTCTTCTAAAAGTTTTATGGTCTTAGTGCTAATGTTTAGGTCTTTGATCCATTTTGAGTTAATTTTTGTATAAAGTGTGAGATAGAATTCTTTCTTTGTCTTTGACATTGTGCAGTCTGATCAGTAAGTGTCTTAGAGTAGGTCTGTTGGGATCTGTCCTGTTTGGAGTACACTGCACTTCTTGAATCAATAATTTTATGTCTTTCATAAGAATTGGGAAATTTTCAGTGCTTATTTCTTCTATTATTCTTTCTGCCCCTTTTCCTTTCTCTTCTCCTTTTTAGACACCCATAACACATGTATTTGTGTGCTTAATGTTGTCTTTCAGTTCCCTAGGGCCCTGCTCATATTTTTCCTTTCTTTTCCCTATCTGTTCCTTTGTGTGTAGGATTTCAGATGTCATGTCTTCTAGTTCACTTATGCTTTCTTCTGCCTCTTCAGATCTGGTGTTCTAAGTCTCCATTGTGTTTTTCATCTCTTCTTTTGTGCCTTTCATTCCTATAAGTTCTGCCATTTGTTTTTCCATACTTTTGAGTTCCTTCTTATGTTTGCCCAGTGTCGTCTTCATCTCTTTTGCCATATCTTCTCTCAGCTCATTGTTCTGATTTTGAATTTATTTAGGAGATTTGTTTGATTATTAATTAGTTGTTTCATTTCCTGTATCTCAGTTAAAGTGTTAGTTTGTTCCTTTTGCTGGTCCATATTTTTGTGCTTCCTCGTATGGCTTGTTATTTTTGCCTCTCTAGGCTTCTGATTTTCTTGTTTAGTTTATTCTGGAGCTCATTTTCTTTCTTTTACCTAGAGTTTTTTTGTTGGGTGGCATTGTTTTGTATCCTTTGGCATTCATTTCAACTTACTGTAGACTTCTTACATAGCTTCTGTTTAGTTGATCAGAATTTTTCACCTCTTGGTTTTCTGGTTCTTGTCCTGCTTTTAGTGAGAGGGTCTCCTCAGATGGGTCGACCCCAATCAGTACTCCCAGTCCAGACAGGCCCAGGTCTCAGGAGGAGGGTATGGAGTTTCCCTGAGAAAGAGACCCTCCTGTGAAGCCTCTAGACTCTGTGTTTTTCCCATCCTCTCCAGCAGGTGGTGCTTGTCAGCCCACAGCTCCCCACCGGCATAAAAAGGTGCCACAGATGCCTTTAATTCTCTGCAGACCCTGTCCCTGCCAGGGGCTTGGCTGACTCAAGCTGGTTTCTGTTTTCCAGTCTCTGGAGTCTGAATTCTCTGAGGGAGGGTCCCCACTTGACCTCCCCCCCCCCGCTCCATCTTGGGGATGGTATTCCCCTTTAGGAAATTGTCTCCTCTACTAGACTCATTTCTTTGTCTCTCAGACCTGTTTTAGCTCTGCCCTTGCCTGGGTCCAGCGGCCAATTGCAGATATCTGAGGCTTTCTGTAGTGAGCTACTTGCAATAGTTATTTAAAAAAAAGAAATCCATTTTCAAGGCCTTCCCCCAGCCCCCAGGTTTTGTCAGCCCTGGTATGGACTATTAAAAGATAAGCCCTTTAGGCTATTATCTCTTTCACATGAATAGTTACTCTCAGACAACTTTAATTCTTAATTCCTCCCTTGTCCGGGGCAGTGCTGAAGCAGGAGCTCTGATGGGCTATTGAAAAATAAAAAAGATAAAGAGTATGAGAGCAAGAAAGGAAAAGAGGGGAATAAAAGAAAATAAAAGAACTCTTTTCAGAGCCGGACTCTAGCTCCCTGGGTTTGGGAGCCAGAGCTTGAATTGGCACCCATTTCTATGTGCCCCTTTTGCTTGGAGCCCAGACCTTTTCCAGTATTCTGAACACCCAACTCTAAAAGTCTCTGTTTTTTTTTGTTGTTGTTGTTGTTGTTGTTGTCAGCCCCGCCTCCTCTCTGCTGGACCGATTCCTCCTGGCTCCTTTTGTGCCCCTCCTGGTGTATCTGTGCTCCGGAGCTATTATTCAGCAGTCCAAATTTGTTAATTCTGCAGTTGGGGCCAGGTGGAGCCCCACTCCTTGCTCCCTGCACAGATTGTTTCTTTTTCCCTCAGGGAACCAGCTTCAAGACAGTCTGCCTTTCCTTGGGGGGAGGGACGCTACTGGCTGGGGAAACTTACAGTTTTTTGTTGCGATCTCAGCTCTTCTACCCATTGCACATTGGTGTACGATGTGTGACCAGTCACAGAAGTCCCCCAAAACACAGCTGTTCTAGCCAGTGCCTGGCTATTTACCAGGTGCCCTAAAGGAGTAACTAGATTCCACACCTCACCACTTCGCCATCTTCCACCTTTCCTTTGTTGAGTCACTTTTACAGGCCAGGCACAAAATCTGTTCTTCCTCCTTGTTCTGGTTTGCTAATGCTGCCAGAATGCAAAACACCCAGCAGAGAGGAGGCAGGGCTGACAACAAGAACAATAAAAAAAACAGAGACTTTTAGAGTTGGAGGTGTTCAGAATACTGGAAAAGGTCTGGGTCCAAGTAAAAGGGGCACATAGAAATGGGTGCCAATTCAAAGGGGGTATATTTGGTTACACAGTTACAGTCTTAAGGCCAATAGTGTCCAAGGTAACACATCAGCAATCAGGTACCTTCACTGGAGGATGGCCAATGGTGTCCAGAAACCTCTTAGCTGGGAAGGCATGTGGCTGGCATCTGTTCCAAAGTTCTGGTTTCAAAATGGCTTTCTCCCAGGATGTTCCTCTCTAGGCTGCAGTTCCTCAAAAATGTCACTCTTAATTGCACTTGGGGTATTTGTTCTTTCTTTGCTTCTCCGGAGCAAGAGTCTACTTTCAACAGCCATGTTCAGACTCTCTCATCTGTAGCTCCTGTGCTCTCTTCAAATGTTCCTCTTAGCTATAGCAACTCGCTCCTTCTGTCTGATCCCACATAGTACGCCAGTGATTTAATTCAGACCCACCCAATGGGCGGGCCAACACCTCCATGGAAATTATCCAATCAGAGTCATCAGCCACAGTTGGGTGGGGCGCATCTCCATGGAAACACTCAAAGAATTACAGTCTAATTAACACTGATAGGTCTGCCCACACAAGATTGCATCAAAGATAATGGTGTTTGGGGGGACATAATACATTCAAACTGACACACTCCTTTTTCCTTATCTCAGATAACAAGGTGAATGCTAAGCTCATTAGCGACATAGAAACCTCCAGGAGAGCATATACCTGCTCTCCTTCTCCCTCTTGCCCACTGGTGTTTGTTAATTTGCCATGTAACTGTCTCTGGAAGGCCACCTCCTCTCCCTCATTGCTCCCAATCAGAATCCATCTCTCTATTCCAGGAACATTCCATTTATATTTCACAATTCTCAAGTTGCACCTCCTGCATTATCGTGTGTATCTTCTGTCATTGTTATTTCAAACAGCAGACTTCCATGACGCATGGGTTGGGTCTCATTCATACTTGTATCTGCCTGTCTGTGACAACCCTTTGTACTTAGTAAGTACTCGACATTCAACAAATGCTTGTTGCGTTTCAGTGAAATGTATGCCCATCAAGTAAACCCCAGACCCTGGGATTCCTTATCGTCCCAGCACATGGCTCACCCAAGCAGTGGGAACTAGAGGCAATGGCTAATGGGGTCTTTTTCGATGGGTGGTTTTCTCTGGAATAAGCAGCAAATCTTCAACAAGTTAGGAAATTATTTTCCTCAAAGGGACTTAGTCTCTACTACAGTGAACATGGGCATCCTCAGGAGAAATTTAATTAAAAAAAAATTTGCACTTTAGAAGGGGCTTAAAGCATTGCTTTTATGTGAAATACCCACTGAACTTTTCCCGGATAGGGGTGGAGCAGGTGCTGAAGGCCGGCTTTATCTATGGTTGCTTGGAGAGGGTGCAGCCCTTTCTCACATTTTCTTTGGAGACTACTAGCCTTGGCATAGTTGGTGATGTTTCCTTTTTCCTGATGCAGGCACAGCCTCCTGCTCACACACACAAAGGACCAAGGGTAGCCGTGGTGGGGAGCTCTAGAAGGGTTTCTGTCAAGGTGGCTCTAAGGTGTCTTCTCTGTAGAAAATGCTAAAATACTGTGGGAGCCTGGCTGCTCTTAGCCGATCACCATCAACTCACTTAGGTCAGAAGCAACTTACAAAACCGAATACATGTTCTTTTTAAAAAAAATTTCCTTAAATTTATTTTTATTTATTTATCTTTTAAATTTAACTCTGGTAACATATGCAATCTAGAATATATCCCCTGCTTTTCATTTTGTGTTCTTCTTCTTTTTGATTATATTGCCTCTTTTCTCTACTCCACCCCTTTTCCTTCCCTCGCTGCTGTTCTCCCTACCTCTTTCTTTTCAGGTTACTCTTCAGTGAGTGTACGTTACCACCATTCTTGCTTCTGTCCCAGTTTTTTTTTCCTGACTATTCCTGTGGCTGCTCGTGGCTTGGCGCCAGGAATCTAGAGGGACATTTCAGAACTAGAAAGGCTGGAAAACACAGCCCAGTCGTCACTGACTCAGCGGGGTGGGGCGAGGTGGCCTGTGTCTGGGTTGTGGTTATCATGGATACAGGAGTTCATACTCTGAAGGAGAACCAGCCATTTATTCCAGGAAGATAGTTCTGTCGGTTTTGGAATGTGCTTTGTCTCAACCTGGGGTGCTAGTGAGTAAAAATGCTGTCCCTTCCACCGATGGAGGTAGATGTTTTAAAAGAAAACCCTGATGGTGACAAGAGGGAAGAGAAGGGCATGGGGTGAATGCTGCGTGCTGGTGAAGTCATTTGGGTGCTATAAATGTGAAATCCTCCAACTTTCGACTGTAGCCCAATGAGAACTATCAAGAGGGAGGTGGTCTTGGGTAGAGAGGAGAATGCAAGTGGCTGGTTCCTAGTGTGTGTGTGTGTGTGTGTGTGTGTGTGTGTGTGTGTGTGTGTCCTTGAACTCATTGCCCTGTCTGTTGGCTCCCCCCACCCATAAAAGGAGATGTACTCCTCACTCTGCCTACTTTTCCGGACCTACCGCAGAGCATTTTGGTTAAGTCTGAGGAACTAAATGCACATAAGGGAGCTTGAACATTTTACACTCTTCCTGGGAACTTGGTTCCCTCTTTGTTTCTTGGAATGAAGCAGGGTCCTGGGGCACGTGACTAATCCTTCATGTACAAGGGTTACATACAGAAGAGCTCTGAGGTGAAGAGGACGACGGGTCTCAGGGTCCAGGGAGATGCTTGTAGGGTGAGGAGATTCGCACTTTTGTAGCTTCCACCTGCTTCACTGGTAGGCCGCAGAGAGGGCCTCTCGGCGAGGTTCTTGTGTAGACCCTAGCGTGGGTTTTGGAAACCTGCAGGTTTCTAGCACTTGGTAGAATGGTCTAGACTCGTGTTCCCCAATAAAATGCTGTTTTCACCCTGGCCGAGGTCACTTGGATGCCTAGGTGAGGGCTGGGCTGTTTTTGGGTTGGCAAAACCCAAAAACAGGTCCTCAGGTCCTGTTCAGAGTCTCAGTGCTGCTTAAAGCCTTTGGCTTTCAACTTAGAACTTTCCCAAGCTCCCAGGTCACCTCCTGCCTGCCGGGATGATAGTGCGTTTCTAAGCAGGACCACCCCTTCCCCCTCCTTGCCCAGGTGTGTGGTGACAAGAGGATTGTCCTTTTAATGG
Organism: Bradypus variegatus; assembly: GCA_004027775.1. NCBI lineage: Eukaryota > Metazoa > Chordata > Mammalia > Pilosa > Bradypodidae > Bradypus > Bradypus variegatus. The sequence goes on from PVKY010005992.1 coordinate 6,665, forward strand.
GTCTCAAAATGACACTCCCTGTGATAAACTGCACTGTCCCTGTGGCTCCTGCTGTAAACGACCACAGGCTTAGTGGCCCAGAATAATACACATTTATCATCCTACAGTTCTAGAGCTCAGAGTCTAAAATGCACCTCGCTGGGCTGGTTCCTCCTGGAGGTTCTAGGGGAGAGTCTGTCTCTGCCTTTTCCAGCTTCTGTAGGTGGCCTGCATTCCAGGGCAGGGGCCGCTGTCTCTCATCAGGACACTTGTGATGGCATCGGGTCCACCTGGGAATCCGGGATGACTCCCCCCCCATCTCAAGATCCTTCACTCAATCACATCTGCAGAGCCCCTTTGCCATGCCAGATGACCTGTTCAGAGGCTTGGCGTGGGGGGCTGTGGCAGCCCTGGGGGCCACCATTCTGCCCCCGACACCTGGCTTCGTCTCCGTCCTGTGTGTTGTTTCCCTTGTAACTGCAGAGCTGCATCTGCCTTGGGGGCTGCAGAGCTCAAGTTCACGCCACATACATGTTCACATACCCACTTGTGTTAAGCAGGGGGTACCCCGACATGCGTTAGGCACACCCCAAGCTTAAGAGTCTTCAAGAGAGATTCCCTTGGGTACAGTCCGAGGCAGAATCAAATAAATGACTCTGCAAAGGGTCACCCAGGCAGGTACAGAGGGGCAGCAGAGCCACAGGCTCCCCATCCCACACCCCCCGAACCCACCAGCCACTCCCAGTGGCAACAGGTGCCATCCACGGAGTTCTCCACTTGTGCCAGGCATGGGCCCCGCATTGCAAACATGTCTCCATGCATCCTCCAGACAGTCCTAGGAGGTAGGGACTGTTCGTTTTTTTCCCCCAATTTTTTGTATAATCCCTGAAGTAATATAGGAAAACAAAAAAATATTGGTTAACATGTGTATTAGTTTGCCTCCTTTAAATCAAAGTAGAATAAGGACATGGTGAAAAGAATCAAATTGTATAAAAGGGCTCATGAAAAGCAGTGGTGCCCCTCCGCCCCCCACCCAAGGCTGTTGGCTTTAGTTGTTTCTCCTTCTTGAAGTTAGGGAGGGCATTGTGGTCAGCGTTGCTCAGACAGGAGCAGGCTCAGAGAGGGAAGGAATCCGTGCGGGCTGGAAGGTGCCGAGCTAGGCGTGTGGGAAAGGGGTTGAGTCAATTCTGGAATCATTGCCTGGTCTCCAGTCCTGGCAGCCCAGTGGCCTCGAGCATGTCCTGTCACCTCCTAAGCCCCGGGCTGCCCCGTCTCTAACACGAGGTTAGTGCACAATGTGGCTCTCTTGCAGAGCTTTGGAGAGACTCGGATGAAAGCACTTGATACAGAGCTCGGCATATAGCAAGCACTTGACAGCTGTTAGCCATTACTGTTATTAAATTGTTACTATTGCTGTTCTTCCAAGTAAAAAGTCTCAAGCTCTTACCATCCAGTCACTCACCACTGCGGTGGGCAGTGCTCCGCGGTGGGTGCTGGCCTTGCAGATAGAGCTGTGAGCAGAACCACAGCCTCATGGGTGGGGAGAAAGATACAATCAAAACAAACACATTAATGGGTGTGAAATTCCAGCTGCAGAGGCACCAAAAAGGAGAGGCCCAAGGAACTGTGAGAGGATATAATGAAAGGATTTGACTTCCTGAGGCTGGGAAATGGCAGCCCTGATAAATGGTGCTTGAGCTGAGATGGGAAGGGGATGGAGATGGTAACTAGGTGATAAAGGGAAACAGCAGGTGCAAAGGCCCGGGGGTGGGGCATGTGTGGCGTGAGTCAGGGACTGAAGGAAGGTCAGAGGCACTGTGCTGTGCCTCCCCCTTACCTCAGAGGCCCGTGGAGACCTCCTGGGCCTTCTCTCTGCTCCCCAGCCGAGGCTGAGGACCGAGAGCTGGGATGGCCTGCAGTGCGGGCTCAGGAGCTGGTCCTGAGGGGCTCATGTGGACTCAGGGATCACAGGGTGGGTGGTGGGGTCACATGGCCCAAATTTCTGCAGGCACTGGCTCGGGACAGGGCACCCAAGGGCCTTTGGGGTGGGGAGGGTGGCCCTGGCTCCTAGCAGCTGCCCCTCACTGTGACATCCTTCCCTGGGGCCAGGTGAAGAAGATGGGTGAGCTGGGGCTCCTGGCCATGGACGTGCCTGAGGAGCTCGGCGGCGCCGGCCTTGATTACCTGGCCTACGCCATCGCCATGGAGGAGATCAGCAAGGGCTGCGCCTCCACCGGGGTCATCATGAGTGTGAACAACGTGAGTGCCCCCCCCCGCCCCAGGCCCCTGGGATGCCGGGTGGAGGGGCCGCGTGGGCAACACTCTAGCCACATGGTGAGGCCTGTGGAGGGCACCCAGGGGTCACCTGGGCACAGCGGGTCTCGGCTCCCAGCCCCTGTTCTCCCCGGAAACTTCTCTGGACTTGGTCAGGCCGGGTGGGCCTCTGCAGGGAACAGGCCTGGGGTGGGGCCACATGTCTGGGCTGGAAGACCTCTGACAGTCCTCCCCCCCCCATGGCCCCCAGTCTCTCTATTTGGGGCCCATCCTGAAGTTTGGCTCCCAGGAGCAGAAACGGCAGTGGGTCACCCCCTTCACCAGTGGAGACAAGCTGGGCTGCTTTGCCCTCAGTGAACCAGGTACCGTGTCCGGGTGGTGGGCCCCAGCTGTCCCCTCACCTCCCTCAGAATCAGTGACAGACTCAGGTCAGAGCTTGGTCGCCCGGGGGCTGCTTGTTCATCCTGAGGCCAGAGGATGGCGAGTGGGCCCTGTCTGCCCGGGGCCTGCCAAGAGCATCGCTGTGGCCACAGCTGAGCTGGGAGGAGGGTCTTGCTCTGGGGTCTCTTCATCACTACAGGCCCAGGTCCCACAGGACCCCTCAATCCTGAACCCTGGAACTAGGCTTTAGCTTTGAGAGCTGGTGAGGCCCTGGAATTTCTCTCGGGAGCCCAGTCGGCGGGGTCCTCCGTTCTCGCCAGCCAAGGGTCAGGGCCTGTGTGGTGAGCTGGCCGCAGGAGTCCGGTCGGCTGGTGGCAGCGCTGGATGCTGAGTCTGCGTGTGGGGCAGGGAATGGCAGCGACGCGGGAGCCGCCTCCACCATGGCCCGGGCAGAGGGTGACTCGTGGGTCCTGAACGGCACCAAAGCCTGGATCACCAATGCCTGGGAGGCCTCCGCCACTGTGGTCTTTGCCAGCCTGGACAGAGCCTTGCAGAACAAGGTGGGGATTCCAGAGAGCTGATCTGTCTGACCCCCGGGCTTCAGGCGTCTCGTGCTGTCTAGATCCATGGCTCTTTGGCTCCTTCCCTGGACTTCGGCTCCCCTGGAGCTGCTCCTGCTGCCAGGCCAGAGGGGCCGGCCCTTCCCCTCCCTCCCTGGCGCCTGCAGCCTCCCCATAGGAGCAGGCAGTGGGCGTTAGGGCCTGAGGCTCCGAGGGAAGGGGCTGGAGTTGGTCTCTGGGGTGTGCTGTGTGGCTGGAGGTGGAGCTGGATGTCCCAGGGCAACCTGGAGGGAACCCTCTCGGCCTGTTGGGGCCTTTCAGGGCATCGGTGCCTTCCTGGTCCCCATGCCGACGCCCGGGCTCACGCTGGGGAAGAAGGAAGACAAGCTGGGCATCCGCGCCTCCTCCACGGCCAACCTTATCTTTGAGGACTGTCGCATCCCCAAGGAAAACCTGCTGGGGGAGCCCGGGATGGGCTTCAAGATCGCCATGGTGAGCCGGGACACAGGGCGGAGGCCCTGGGGTGGGGCCCCAGCAGCCTCTGACCTGGTGGTCCCTGCAGCAAACCCTGGACATGGGCCGCATCGGCATCGCCGCCCAGGCCCTCGGCATCGCCCAGGCTGCCCTCGATTGTGCGGTGAACTACGCTGAGAACCGCAGGGCCTTCGGGGCGCCCCTCACCAAGCTGCAGGGCATCCAGGTAAGGGTGGGGAGACTTCAGGCCCCGGGGTGTGGACGCAGGGGTGAACGAGGAGCAGGTGGCCTTTCCTCTCCGCCTCCCTCCTGTCCCCGAGAGAGGGCTGGGGGCAGCCACTGACCGGCAGTGGGGACTGCCTGTTGCAGTTCAAGCTGGCGGACATGGCCCTGGCCCTGGAGAGTGCCCGGCTGTTGACCTGGCGTGCCGCCATGCTCAAGGACAACAAGAAGCCCTTCATCAAGGTGCCTTTGGGGAAGGGGTCTCCCGAGGACTGGCCCTGAGCCCTGGTGGCCAAGAGACTCAGGGGGATGTCCCCAGTGGCGTCCCAGTTCCTTAGGCCTCTGTGGGTCAGAGATGCAGGTCTGGGGGTTTGTTGCTTCAAGGAGAAGCTGCCCAGGCCCACCCCTGCTGTGGGACCCCCAAGCTGGGGGCCCTTCTGACTCTGCTGTCCCCTGTGGCTAGGAGGCAGCAATGGCCAAGCTGGCTGCGTCGGAGGCTGCGACTGCCATCAGCCACCAGGTGAGTTTCCAGGCACGTGAACGCGGGCTGCATGTCAGAGGTGTGTGCCAGCTGCCCCCTCCCTGGCTGCACATTCCCCTGCCCATCTTTCCCTGTGGGGCAGGGTCTTTTCCTCCTGAGCCCCTGGTTTCCGTCATAGGCCGTGCAGATCCTAGGGGGCATGGGCTACGTGACCGAGATGCCGGCCGAGCGGCACTACCGAGATGCCCGCATCACCGAGATCTATGAAGGCACCAGTGAGATTCAGAGGCTGGTGATCGCTGGGCACCTGCTCAAGAGTTACCGGAGCTGAGCCTTCTGCAGGGCAGCCAGCGCCCCTGCCCCCGCCAGGAGCTGGGCCGGCCCGGGGACCGGGACCTTGTCCTGTCTCTTAGGGAGACCGTGGTCGGTGCCAGGGCCTGGAGGCTGCAGCGAACAGAGAGCAGCTGGCCTTTCCTCTCCAGCAGCCTTCCCCTCACCCCTTCCCACCCCAGGGCAGAACTGCCTGGGAATGTCTGCTGGAGGAAGGAGCGGTGTTGGGGGCTGTGACCTGCATCTGAGGAGAGACCAAGCTCAATTTCTTGGCTTTGCTACTTCTTCACCACAACTGTGCCTCATTTTCCTCATCTAAGTGGACATGGCCTCCTGGAGAAGGGGCCTGGGGAGGACTCAGGGCCACTGTGGGACTCTCCACAGTCCTTCTCCCATGGATCCTGGTGCTCAGCCTGAGGCCCTGGGCAGGACAGTTTCTTGGCGGCCTCTGCTCTCTCCCCTATTTCAGGGGTCAGTAGGAGAAGTGGGCCGAGGGCCAGGAGACCAGGCTTCCAAGTAGCAGAGGCAGGAAGGGGCTGCCGACAGCCGTTTGCTCGGTCTTGGGAAGGCTGGGGTTCTTACCTCATCCTGGAAACCGCCCATTAACCCGTTCTTTGTAATGTGCACAATGCAGGGCAGGGGTGGTTGGGTTCTGGGACACGAGTGTGGGAACTGACTGTCTGGAATAAAATATTCCTGGCCCCTGGCCATGTCTCCTCACCCTCACCTGGGTGCTGCCAGGGAGGGAAATGGGCCCCTTAGTCTGCACAGAGCTTTACTCTCTGTCAGGCCCCACCATGTGTGTGTTTGTGTGTGTGTCTGTGTGTGTGCGTGGTGTGTGTTGGGAGGTGTGAGTTTGTGTGGCTGCTTGGGAGTGTCCATCTCTACCCTGAGAGAGCTCCAGCTCGAGGCAGGATTGGCCAGTGAAGTAGTTCCGGAAAACAAGTACTAGGGCCTGGTGGGCCTTGGTGAGTGTTTAGGAAGAGTTCTGGGAGCGGGGAGGCAAGCCAGTGGGGGCCCCTCGGCTAAAAGGGGGTGCTCTGGGCAGGCCCAGCCTCCCAGCAGGGTGGAGAGGAAGGTACCGGATTAGCTGAAGAGGGGCAGGATGCAGAAGCTGAGTTGTAGAGAGCCCTGAAACCCAGACCAGGAGGAAATGAAGATTTAAAGGCGTCCTTTTTGTATAATATCTGGATGCTCCCAGTGGGCCAGCACTGAGCCTGCTGGTGAGAGGGTGACTTGCCCAGGCCGCCATAGTACCCCAAGGGGCTGCCCTTTGGGCCCAGGGATCTGAAGCGAGAGCCGGAGCCCTGAGCCTCTTCGGTCCAATGTAGTAAGTGAAGTGGCAAGAAAAGGAGCAAAGAAGGATTGCAAAGGAGGTGGGTAGGGGTGGGGAGGCAGCTGGAGTTGCTGCACGGGACGGCTGCACCGGTCTCCGGAGGAAGGAGGGGAGGGGAGACCTGGCTGAAACCCCTAATGGAGCGCGCTCTAGGAGCCATCGCCGAGTGTGGGTTCTTGTACCAGAGGCCAGAGCCCCGCAGCTGAGGAGCCAGCCTCCAGCCGCCTACCCTGTCATCGCGGAGAGACCGGGACGGCCCTTGTGGGGCGGGGGGAGGGGCGGCCGAGCGGCCCGGGAGCAGCACCTGGGCTCGGGGGGCGGGGCGGTCCGGGCTCCTGGAGGGCAGAGATGAGCTCCCAGGTGTGAGTTCAGTTCCTGCTTTGCCCCCCGGTGCGCGGGCGGGGGCGGGGCCGGGCAGGGCGCACAGGTGGGGGCTCCCTGCTAAAAGGCCCCTGCGTGGTCCGCGGAGGCAGCCTTCACCGTGTGCCCCAGGGCTGGCAGCGGGGCGCGGTAGCCTGCAGAAGGTGGGCGCTCTTGTGCCTCCCTCCTGGCTCCAGGTAAGTGTCCGGAGGGTCTCGGCGTCTGGCTCGCACCCTCTCTGGGACTCCAGGATCTGTCCCTGCCTCTGTGCTGGCCTCAGGTGCAAACAAAAAGCGGGATTTAGGGCTTCTCAGAAGGAGCAGCCAAGTGGGACTGTCCATAGGTGGGTGGCACATGAGGGTCTCGCTCCCTGAGTCAAGGGCAGGGTCCCTCTGAGCCCAGGAACGGTGGGTGGGACTGGGGGTTTCGGTGAGCCTGGCGACTGCTCCACCCAGGGCTAGGGGAGCAGAGCCTGGCAGAAGTTGTTTCTCCAGATGGAGGCGATGAGTTGCATGTGGAGGACCAAGGGAGAGGCTTCCGGAGAGAACGCCTCAGTCCCAGGCAGGAATGGCTAGGCCAGACCCTGCTCTCCTCCCTCTTGACCTAGCCCAGAAGGCCCGAAGTCCTCTCACTTGGCCTGCTGAGAAGCATCGGGCCCCAAAGGGCCAGCAGCACCCAGCCTGAGCCAAGTGAACCGGACTGTGGGGGTCCAAGTGCCAGTTGGAGCTTGGTTTCTGCTTCTCGGAATTGCCTGGGTCTTGCTTCAGACAGCCCCAAAGAACCCCAGAGCCCCAGGGCCATGGGGCAGGTCTACCAGGCCATATGGTGCCCCATTTCGTAGGCAGAGAACTCAAGGCTCTGAGCCAAGGGCCACCCCCACACTCAGGTGCTTCCCGTGGCTACCGCGGGCTCCCGAGCTTCCACGCACCAACTTGCCTTTGATAGGGAACAGGCCTCTGTTGATTGAACGTCCTCCTGGCCTGGAGGTCAATTCTGAACTTCACCCCTGGGTCCTGTTGATCTGAACTATTCAAGAGGGGTTTGCAGACATCATGCCCTTTTGCACCCAAATACTTCAGTGTATGCTTCCTAACAAGGGCATTCATTTATATAATAGTTATCAAAGTTGGGAAATGTGGTCATGATATAGTCTAATCCACAGGCAACATTCAAATTTTGCCAATTGTCTCAGTATGTCTTTCATACTGTACCCATGGTTGTGGGTTTTTATTTTAATTGTATTGTGGTCTCAGATCGTCCTATGCATTGTTTACATTCTTTGAAATTTGTTGAGATTTGCTTTATAGCCCCAAAAGTTACTTTATGTAAAAATTGAACGTCGTTTTTTTTGAGATTTTTCCCCCCATGTTGACACATGTAGTTGTAGTTCATTTATTTGATTGTTACATGGTGTTCCACTGTGTAAGTACACTGTATTTTGTTTATTCCTATTCCTGAGAATGGCATTTGGGTGGATTCCAGTTGATTGCTTTTATAAGTGGTGCCATAGTGAGCTTTCTGGAATGTGTCTCCTTGTTCCTGTGAGGACTTCTGAGCATGTAATGAACATCTAATGAGAAGTGAGAATCCTGAGCCTTAGGCTGTTGGTTGCTTCAACTTTTCTGTTTGTTGCCAAATTGCTCTCCAAAGCAGTTCTATTAATGACCCCCCAGCAGTGTGTGAGTGCCTCAGTTAGGCCACATTTCTGCCATCCTTGGGTACCATGAGACTTGACGGATTGTTTTTTTTTTCTTTTGCAACTGGTTGTGATTTCAGTTTGCATTTCCCTGGTTCCTAGAGGAGTTACACATCTTTTCATGTTTTTTGGCCATTCTGGTTCTACTGTGAAGTCATCCTTCATGTTGGTTGTCTGTTTCCTCCATGGGTTATTTAATTCCTTATTGATTCATAATTGTCCCCTGTGTGTATTCTGGAGATTAATCATTTGCCAGCTGGACAGTTGCACATAAATTCATACAGTCTGTGGCTTTTCACTTTTAAAAATGGCTTTCCATTTTAATGTCTACTCTAGCTTTTAAAAAACGTATTCACTGCTGGTGGCAGCGTAAGATGGTACAGCAGCTGTGGAGTGTGTAGAGTGATTACATTCTTAGGCTGCTGTGCCTGTCAGGTGTGCTAACCTTGATTCAAACTGACTTGGTTCAGCAATATAGTTTAGGAATCTGGGCTGTTTAGTTCTGGGCTGACTAATATTAATAAGGTGCTATGTGCAAAGGCACCCAACTTTACAGTTGCAAAACAAGATAAAGGGATACAAGCAGGGTCAGTCAGGTGTTGTCTTGTTATTGTCCAGTTACAGGGTGCATTTTCAAAACAGCATTGATAAAACAGGGCATCTGGGTTACAGTTCAGTGAGTATGATTTTTGTGATTATAATTAGGCAAAGTTTTCTCCAACCTTTCTAATTGTGCATATCTTGGTGGCTAAAGCCAATTAAAGCTGATCTAGCTGGAGCTGTTAAAAACAAGGTTTTCTAGGAGGTGGGTAGGTGGGGATTTTGGAGATCAGAGGAAAGAGAAATGGAAAATTTGCAACCTATTCAGGAATGGAGCTGCTTCAGAAAATGGTCATGGTAAGGTGTATGAAAAACAGATCAGGGTCCCCTACAATTTCCCCCTTTTGTTCCTTTCCTCAGTCTTGAGGGAAATGGGGCAGTGACCATTTAAGCTACTTCCGGCTGATTTAGGGCATAGTTGGGGAGATGGAAGAGGTGTGGAATGTCTTGGCTTGTTGCTGAAAGAACTCCTTGGTTCCTGGGACTGCTAACTTTAGTAGTGACATCAGGTCAGTATAAGTTGGTATTTGCATTTGGAGGAATAAAATTATACCTGTGGCTTAGAGCCTTTGAAATATAAACTTAACAATTAGCTGTATGATTACTGATCTTGTGCAGGTATAACTGTGGTGCAGAAAGGGGACATGGACCCATTATAAATGGTTCCCATAAGTGGCATCCTCCCACAATTTCTGAATGACCTTTAAAATAGGTAAACCATTTGGCTCATCTGGAAGTGCTGTTATATAGCAATCCATGGTAAATTTTTTTTAGCTATAGTTATTGTTTGGTTATAGACTGGAGTGACAGTGAAACATGGAAATGATTTGGATGCTATTAGTTTCCCTTCTATGGGTACTTCTAATTCAGAATTGACCTTTTCAGAGGATTTTTTAGCATTTAATGATCCTTTGAAAATTGTTAAGTTGCCAACAGGAATAGCAGTATGAGGATGGTGCTCAAATCCAGTAGCCTTTCAGTTGCCCTCCCCAAGCTAGAGCTTGGGATAATTTTATGATAGAGTTGCTTTCCCATTCTGCAGAGATAAGGCTTATAGAGAGGGTAAATAAGAGTAGGCTAATAATATGGGCAGAGAGAGACATTATTGTTCCGACAATTGAAGAAGAAATTCCAGTCCTCTGGCAACAAACAAGCTTGCTGAGCTATAAAAAGATTATGCAAGTTATTGCAGCAA
>PVKY010005993.1:0-16545 GCA_004027775.1 Bradypus variegatus
TCCTTCATTGTTGGTGGGAATGTAGAATGGTGCAACCACTCTGGAAGACAGTGTGGAGGTTCCTCAGAAAGCTAAATACAGATTTGCCATATGACCCAGCTATTCCATTGCTAGGTATATACTCACAGGAACGGAAATTAAGACACAAACAGACATTTGTGGGCCGATGTTTGTTGTAGCTTTGTTCGTGGTTGCCGGGAGATTGGGGCGGCTCGCGTGTCCATCGGTGGATGGATTTGTGGATGGGCTGTGGTTTGTAAACGTGGTGGAGTGTTGTGCAGCTGTGGGACAGGGCAAGGGCATGGATCATGTGGTGGTGTGGATGAGCCTTGGGGACATTGTGTTGGGTGGGGTTGGCCGGAGGCAGGGGGACAGATTCTGTGTGGTCTCACTGGTGTGGACGGACATTGATGAGCAGACTTTGGGAGTTAGAGGCTGGCGGCACGGGTGGCCGGGGGTGGTGGGGAGGGTGGAGACTGGCCGTTTGGTGCTGGAGGACTGCAGAGTGTTTGGGGTTGACTGTGTGGATCCAGAAGTGGATGGCGTGGTGCTGTGTGGTGGGAGCACAGACTTGTGGGTGTGTGGGGTGGGGATGTCTGTGGGTGAAGCTGAAGTGGGTGGGATGGGAGGGTGTGTGATGCCGGAGGTAGACATGGATGATGGGGACTGGACTGTGTGGCTTGGCGAGGAGTGGGGTGGCCAATGACTGCTACTAAATGTACAAATATGGGAGATTTTGCATGTGGGAGAGCGGGTGGGTGTCTACCGTGTGGAGAGGTGAGGGGGTTGGTGTTCGGAGAGAAACATAGTCGAGGCATTGTGGTATACCTCCGTTGGATGTTGCAGGGGCAGTGTGCCGATGCTGGGTGTGTGGGGGGTATGGAGGAGGAGTGTGGCATTCTTGGTGGTGGTGTGGTTTGCTGTTCTTGCTATTGTATTGTATTGTGAGACGTGTTGTTTTTCTTTTTATCATTTTTTTATTATTACTGAAAGGACCAGTTTTTCTTGTAGTAATTGATGTGTTTGCGTGCTGATTGTGGTGGTGGATGTACAGCTTTGTGATGATGGTATGGAGGACTGATTGTGCACTGTGGATGGATGTGTGGTGTCTGAATGCAGCCCTGTGGAACTGTATGAAAATACATATATGGCAGTGGGGGTGTTGGGGGGGCGTGGAGAGAGGGATGTGCCTATCTGCTGCTCATGGGCGAGTGGGATGGTGTGGCCTTTCTGGGGGTCAGTGTGGTTGTTCTGCAAGGGGTTGAGTGTGTGGGGACTGTGGGGTCCTGCAGCCTCATTATGGGATGTGTCGTTTGGGGATCTGGGAGCACAGATACGAATGGACGTTTGCAGACTGGTGTTCATGGAGGCGGCAATCGTGATTTGCGGGGGGTGGGGGTGACCTGCGGGTGCGTTGACTGGGGGGCGGAATGGTGTGCAGTGGTGTGCACATGCAGTGGAACATTGAGCGGCTGTGTGAGGGATTGGGGCTGTGGGACACATGGGGAGGTGGGTGGATCCTATACACAGTGTTTGAGTGGGGTGCACCAGAGATGGGGGCGGGCACTTTGATGCCTCACCGATGTGGACTGGCTGCAGTGTATAAACTCAGAGTTGGGTCTTCGAGCGTAGCCTAGCGTGGACATAATTATTGTGGTGGACCCTGGATTGTGGGTTTTTGCAGCAGTTGGCTCTGTTCCCAAACTGTGGTGCCTATCGCTGGGCTCTGGGGTGCTGGTCCCTTAGTGTCCCTGATTGGTCTCTGGAACGATGAGTGTCTCTGGGACGCCTGGGACTCGGAGCTGGAGCTCGGCAGATATGAATGTCAGTGTTAGTGCATGCAGCCACTGTTTGAAAGAAAAGAAGGAAGAAGCTGAAGAAGGGCCCAGGCTTCGATTAGTGACATGGGTGAAGCGGGTCTGGTTGGGACCGGTGCGGGCTGGGCCGGGAGGTGAGGGTCGGAACTGACTGTGTTTTGGAACTTCGGCTTCCATATGAGACCAGGGGAAGAGTTGTCTGTTTGGTGCAGGATCTGTGTTTTCTAGACGGTGTGGCTCTGCAGTCGGTTGGTTCAAGCACCACAATTGCATGGAATTTTGAATGGGAGATGAGATGGGGTGGGTTGGTATGGGCTACAGTGAGGTGGTGGCGCATTCCAGAGTTATTTGGGCGGATGGTGAAATGTATGTTTGCCCCCCCCCGGCCCTAAGGGGCTGGGGGAAGGTGCAGATGTGTTGGACTTCCTCACCTGGATTGGTGTTGATGTTGTCACAAACATTGGCACTGGCGGTTTGATGTGCTGAGCCCTCGATCATGGGACTTGCCCTTATGTGGCTTGTTGCTGCAGAGGAGAGGCTAAACTTGCGTGTAGTTGTGCCTAAGAGTCTCCCCCTGAGTGCCTCTTTGTTGCTCAGATGTGGCCCTCTCTCTCTCTGACTGAGCCACCTTGACAGGTAAACTCACTGCGCTCCCCCCTACATGGGACCCGACGCCCAGGGGTGTGAACATCCCTGGCAATGCAGGATATGACTCCCGGGGATGAGTCTGGACCCGGCATCATGGGACTGGGAGTATCTTCTTGAAGAAAAGGGGGATGCGGAGTGAGACGAAATAGAGTCGGTGGCTGAGGGAGCTCAAGTGGAGTCGAGGGGTTGCCCTGGTGGACATTCTTGTGCACTGTATAGAGAACACCTCTTGGGTTTTGGTGTGTTGCGCTGGCTGGGGGTGGATGCCTGGGGCTGCCGGGCTCCGGCCCGGCAGTCTGGGCTCCTGAAGATGATTATGTGATGGTGTGGGTTGCAGGGTGTGGTAGTGTGGTTGTGGGAGCCTTGTGGATTGCACCCCCTTTATCTGGTGTGTGGGTGGATGGGTGGAGGGATGGGGGTAAAGGCTGGGTGGCGGGTGGGGTGGGATGGGGGATTGTTTGGGGGTTCTTTTTTCATTTTTATTTTTTTGTTCTTGTTCTGATTCTTTCTGGTGTGGGGAGGATGTTTGGAGGTGGATTGTGGTGGTGGACGCATGGCTGGATGGTTGTGCTGTGGGCGGTTGGCTGTGTGCCATGGATGGTTGTGTGTTGTGTGCATGTGTTTGAGTGGAGCTGAACTGAAAAAAAGTATCATACAGAAAATACATAGTTCCAATATAACAACGCTATTTTGTAATAAATTGATCCTTAATATTACCAAATGCAAAAGCATATGATATTTTTCTCCTTTAATCTGTTAATATGAAGGGTCATATTATTTTCCTGCCCAGTGTTGAACACAATCCTTGATGGGGAGCAAAGATCATTAAGGATTACACCTGTTATATACAGATGAATCCAGTTTTCTAATATTCTGTTTGGATGATCTGTTTCTGTGTTCATGGGTGAGATTTTCACGTCATTTTCCTTCAGACTGCTGTAGTTGAGATTACAGAATCAAGTTATGCAAAGTTTATAAAACAAGTTGGATTGTTTTCCTTCTTTTCTGTTTCAAAGCCATTTTCTTCTCCATCAACAAATAGATATTAGAAGCACCTAAGATCCATCCAAAAAAAAAGATTTCTGATTATGTGAGTTACAGTTGTGTTTGTTTCCAGTCAAAGAAATCAACCAACGTGGAGACTCTGGTCATCATTGTTCCTTTACTTCAGATTTTATTTTTTGACTTCTGGATATTAAAGCATTTTCTCTTCTAACATTAAAAAAAATAAATAGGATGTTTATACATGTTGTTTATTATTTATCATTTTTTCTAGTAAAATAGTCAACCACTTTTATCTCCATACAATGATATTTTCCATATACATAACATTTTCAAATCATGTTGCTGGTTTTGTTCCCTAAATACAGATGTTTCTTTTTTCTTTATAGGTGAGGAAATACATTGGTCACTATGATAAATTTATTTTCTATGTTCTCCTTATCTATCATCCATTCATTTTCAACTCTTTTTTTACTTTCTCTGTGTCTTAATGAGTTTATTGAATGTGTTCTCCACATCAGTTTTTGATGTCTTTGAAATATTATTTTTGCTCCTTAAAATTGTAAATGCAATTCTTGGTCCTTCTATTGATTTATGATGTATGTTTTTCCCACTCATCCCTTCTTTCTTTTCATCATGCCTTTTATCTTATTTATTCAGATAGCTACAGATGCCCACTTTTTATTTGGTATTAGTAATTTCTTCCATGTTATTGAAAATAATAATAACTGCCTTGTAAAACATTATTCTACTTATAATACAAAATTTTCTTTCCAGAAGGTAGTTCTCTGACATTTCAGGTTGCTATTCTCTTTCTGTTTTCTGTCATTCCTTTTTTTTTGTTCTGTAAAGAGCTCCTTGTAGACTTTGTAGTTTTCTGAAATAAAGTAGTTATGAGTTGCCCATGGGTTTACTCAAACTTTTTTTTTAAGAGCAATTATATGTTTACAGAAAAAATGTGCAGAAAGTAAAGAGTTCCCGTATACCACCCCCACAGAACCATGCAGTTTTTCCTATACTACCACTTTGTATTGTGTTTGGGTTGAACCTCTGTTCAGACCTAAATTAGAGGTTGGATTAGATGCTCACCTACAAGTAAGTTCCTTTCACTACCTTTTTTATGTAACAACTTTGCGTGGAAACAATTGACATACAAGGAACTGCACCTATTTAAAAGGTAAAATTTGATAGATTTTGATGCATGCATACTCCCATAAAACCATCACCATTAATCGAGATAATGAATACATACATCTCACCTGCAAAGTTTCTTTGTCCTTCTTAGTAGTCTTTCCCAACTTTACCCCCATTCCCTATAGTATGTGTCAATATTCAATTCCTTTTTATTGCTGAGTAATTTGCCATTTATGAATGCATCATCATTTGTTTATCCATTCATATTTTGATGTATGTTTTAATTGTTTCCAAATGGGGGAAACCTTGAGAGAAGCAGCTGTGACTGTCCATGTACAAGTACTCAGAAGGACAGGTGCTTTCATTTCCCCTGGTAATGAGCTGGGAGAGGACTAGCTGGTTCTCATGGCTCATTTATGTTTAATTATTTTTAAAAAGGCAAACTGATTTCCAAAGTGGTAGCAATATTTTTCATAAGCAACAGCATTATATAAATGTGTCAGGTGTGTGAGATCCTTGCCAACACTTCATATGCTCAGCCTTTGGAGTTTCAGCAATTCTGGTGCTTATGCAGTGTATTTCCCTATAGTTTAATTTCCATCTCCCCAGTGACTGATGATGTTGACGATCTTTTCATGGGCTTATTTGCCATCTTTGTATCTGCTCTGGTGAAGTGACTGTTGCGCTAGGTTGAATCATGTCGTCTCAACGACGTGTTCAAGCCCTAACCCTGGGTCCTGTAGTTGAGAACTCATTTGTAAATGGGATTTTTGAAGATTCTGTGAGGAGGAGGCCAGGCTGAAACAGGGTGGGCCTTAGCCTGGTGTGAGTAGACCTTACAATGTGAAGGAAATGTGGGCACAGAGGCTGAAGCTGGGGGGGCTGGGCAGAGAGACAGACCGCCAGGTGACGAGGCAGCCGGCACCTGGGACGCCGCAGCCAGGCCACCAGGTGACGAGGCAGCAGGTGCCCCGAACACTGCGGCCAGATGGCCAGGTGACCGAGGCAGCAGGAAGCCCGGGCAGCTACAGCCTGAGAGGGAATGTCCTGCTACCCGCTGACACTGGAAGTCCAGTCTCTGCACTGTGGCTGCGTAAGCCAACTACTCCGGGCGTTTGTCATAGCAGCCCTGGAAAACTAAGACATCTGTTTCCATTCTTCTCATTGTTTTATTGGTCTCTCTGTTTTTCATTATTAAATTTTGGGATTACTTTGTGCATCCTAATTGCCAAAGTTCTATTAGATACGTAATTGGCAAACATTACTCCCATTCAGTAGCTTGTCTTTTCATTCTCTTACCAGTGTCTTTCAAAGAGCACAAGTTTTTAATTTTGAAGAGTTTAACTTGCATATGTGTGCGTGTGGCCTGGTTTTTGGTGTCATGGGTAAGAAATCTTGGCTTAACTTAAAGTAATAAAGATTTTTTTCCTATCTTTCCTTCCAGAAGTCTACAGTTTGGATATTACATTAAGGTCCACAATCCATTTTGAAATAACGCTTGCTAATGGTGTGATGTGCAGATTTTTACACTGTTTGTTGAAAAGATTGCCTTTCCCACTGATTTTCCTTGGCATCGCTGTCAAGAACCGGTTGCTTGTATGTGTGGTTGTAGTTGTGCACTTCCTTCGATCTGTTAGTGTAATTTAACACCAGCATCTCTTTGCAGCTGTGCACTAAGCCACGGTATTGAGTAATGTCGATTCTCTGACTTGAATCCTCCTTGTCAAAGTTGCTTTGGCGATTCTAGGTCTTTTCCACTTCTGTGTAAACATTAGAATCAGATTCCGAATTCCTTCAAAATCTCTGCTGGGATTGTGGTTGGGATTGGACTGAATATATAGATTAATTTTGGGAAATTTGGCATTGTAGCAATATTTAGGCTCTTGAGTCATGAAGATGGTGATGCTTTCCATTATTTACATCGTCTTTAATTTATTTTTGTAATGTTTCATAATTTTCAGGGAACAAGTCTTGCATATATTGTGTCATATTAATCATTAACTATTTTATATGTATGCTTTTTAAAATAGTAATGCTTTTTAAATTATATTTTTACTATTCATTTCTAGTACATAGAAATGTGATTCATTATTTTGAATATCAATTTTTATCTTGCAAACTTTCTAAACTCATACATTCTACAAAAGCTTTTGTAGACTCCATTGGATTTTCCACATGGATGATCAAGTCATCTGTGAATAGACAATTTTCCTTCATCGTTTTAATATGGATGCAATTTATTTATTTACATATTTTTCTTTTTTATTGCACTGGCTAGAAACAATATTGTACATATTTTTTTGTAAACAATGTTGTATAGAAGTGATGACAGTGGACATTCTTCTTTTTTTCTGACACTAGAGAGAAAAAATTCAGTCTTCTACTATTAAGTATGATATTACATGTAGATTGTTCATCAATGTCCTATATCAGGTTAAGAAAAGTTCATAACTTCCTAGTTTATTGAATTAGATTAAAAAATTCTTAATGAATGTTGTCAAATTTTATTTGTTTCTGTTGAGATGATCATGTGCTTTTGAATTTTTAGTTTATTGGAAAAGTTGATTGATGTTTTCATTTCTGCGTATCTTGATTTACTTTTGAATGCCAAACAAGCATTGTTCTTCTGGAAATCCTATCCAGAAATGGATGTTCTACCCTGTTGGTATTCTGTTGGATTCTTAGAAAAAATAATGTTTTATTTTGCAATAAGTCAAATTTGCAGCCAGTTACAAATATGGTGCAAAGAGGTCTACATTTCCTTTGCCCATTGTCTAGTTGAACTATGGCTGTGTAACAAATCACCCCAAAGCTTATTGGCTGAAAATAAGCACTTTTTATCTCGCACAGTTTCTGAGAGTCAGGAGTGCTGGGGCTGGGGCTGGGCCGGGAGGTGGGGTCGGTCCTCCCAACCCTGCAGGAGGAGGGAGCCTGGGGTCAGTCAGCCCCAGCCCAGCCAGGGCAGGACCCATGGCCAGGATGGCTTGCACTTGGGCACACAGGACCCTCCTTCGAGCTTCGTGAGGCTCCTCAACTTCCCTAGGCGTGAGAGCCGAAGGGACAGCACTGCACTGACTACTGCCCTCCAGGAGCCTGTGGGCTTCCCTCAAATTTCCCAAAGATTTTGAAAAGGTGATTTGCATCTACTTTCACGAGCAAATGTTTCTCTGTGTTT
Source organism: Bradypus variegatus (assembly GCA_004027775.1). Taxonomy (NCBI): domain Eukaryota; kingdom Metazoa; phylum Chordata; class Mammalia; order Pilosa; family Bradypodidae; genus Bradypus; species Bradypus variegatus. Next base: position 7,777 of record PVKY010005993.1, read on the forward strand.
TTCTCTCCTTGTAGTATCTTCACTAGTTCTAGTAATAGGGTCTTTCTTGTCTGACATAATGAATTGGAAAATATCCCCTTCTCTTCAATTTTCTGGAAAGCTTCTCTAGAATTAAAATTATTCCTTCCTAATAGATTTGGTAATAGTCACCCATGAAGCATGTGGAACTGAAGTTCTATTTTATTTTTTTTCAGACAATCTCTGTAACTACCAATTCAATTTTTTTTCCCTTCATGGAATTTATCAATTTCACGTGGTGATGAAAATTTGTTGGCATTAAGTTGTTCACACAGTTTCACGCTATCCTCTACAATGTAGTATCTGCAGGCGGTCACCTGTTCTGTTTCAGAGATTGATCAGGAGTCTGTGTTCTCTCTTTTCTGCTGATAGGTCTGCATAGAAGATGATCAATTTTATCGATCCTCCCAATTAACCAGCATCATGTGGTTTGATGGATTTTTGCTGTTGTTTCCTCTTATCTATTTATTGACTTCTCTGATATTTAATATTTCCTCTCTTTGCTTTACGTTTTGATATGTTGTGTTTTCATTATCATTTGGTTCAAAATATTTGGGGATTTCCAGAGATCTTTCTGTTATTCAATTTTAAAAATTCCACTGTGATCAGAAAATATACTTTCTATGCTTAAATCATTTTAAATGTATTGCAACTTGTTTGAATGGCCAGAATATAGCTTATCTTGGTAAATGTTTCTTGTGCACTTGGACAGAATGGACAGTCGGCTGCTGTTGAGTGGCACATTCTATAAATGTCAGTTGTTCACACTGCTTTAGGATGCTGTTGACATCTTCTAAGTGCCTACTGTGTCCGACTACTCGTTCTGTCAACTATTGAGGGAGAAATGATTTATCTTGCATTTCTCTCAGTTTTTACATCATGTAATTTTTACTTCTTGTGTTCTTGGGTTTGCAAACATTTAGGATTACTATTCCCTTTAAAGAATTGAATACTTTATTGTTCCGATATGACTTTTTAATACTTGTTAATATTCTTTTATCTTAAATCTACCTTATGTGATATTACACCAGCCACTCCAGCTTTTGTTCAATTTGTGTTCGTTTTTATATTAGCTTTATATTGCTGCCTTCACAAATTGCTACCAATTAGTAGCTTAAAACAGCACCCATTTATTGTCCCCCCATTCTGTAGGTGAAAAATCCATGCACATTGTGGCTCAGCAGTTTTTGGTTCTGAGTCTCACGATGCCAAATTCAAGATGCGGGCAAGGCTGCCTTCCCTCCTGCAGGTTCTGGGGATTTACAGGCCCACAAGCTCATTCAATCTGTTGGCAAATTTGGCTCCGTGTGGTAGTTGAATTCAAGGCCTCTTTCCGCCGGCTGACAGAGGTGGTCATTCCCACCCTGGAGGCCACCGCAGTGTGTCAGCTCATGGCCTCCTGCTCCTTCCTCCAAGCCCGCGGCAGCCTCTGAGTCCTCGGACTCGCCTTTGGTGTCCTCTCCCCGCTGTGTCCCTCCCTCCGTGCCACTCTCTTCTACTCTTAAAGCTCATGTGGCTGCAGCGGCCCAGCCAGATATCCCAGGGTCATCTTCCTGTCTCACGGCCAGCTGATGAGTGCTCCTGTTCCATCTCCAAAACCCCTTCATGGCAGTATCCAGATTAGAGCTTGGTAGAGTAACCTGGGGTTACTTACGTTCTGCCTTCCTCAGCATGGTCTAGACTTTTCCTTTCTTTTACTTTTAAACTAATTGTGACTTGTGTTTACAGTGGATATGTTTAACAGCATAGAATTGGGTCTGTATTATTGTATCCAATTACAATGTCTAACCTTTAATTGAAATATTTATAAAATTGATAATTAATTTCATTTTTGATAGGGTTTTCTTTAAATCTCTCATCTTCTATTTGTTTTCTGTATAATCCACTCTTCTCTTTTCACTTTCTTTCTCTTTATGCCATTAATGGATTAACTGTGTCTTTTTTATGATTTCTTGGCTTGTTAGCTATAACTCTGTGTTTTGGAGATTTTAGTTCTTGTTTGTTTCTCCTGTTTTATTAGGTAGTTGTGTTAACTTACTGCATAGAGTTTAGCAGTCCATGTTCACTTGTTGTGTTAGAAACTTAGGACAGCCTGTTTCCTTTGCTTGCATCCCAGCCTCTGTGCAGTTGCTGGCATTTTAATTGTACACCCTGGGAAGCCCTCACAGGGTTGTTCTTTTTCAAACCAGCCTTGTGACTCACACGAGCATGATCCGGTGGTCCTCTCCCCAACTTCAATCCAGTAATCCTCTCCCCAGCCTCGACGTGGTGGTCCTTTCCCCGGCTTCAGTCCAGTGGTCCCCTCTTCAGCTTCCATCCGGTGGTCCCCTCCCCGGCTTCTGTCTGGTGGTCCCCTCTTCAGCTTCCGTCCAGTGGTCCTTCCCCAGCCTCGACGTGGTGGTCCTTTCCCCGGCTTCGGTCTGGTGGCCCCTCTTCAGCTTCCATCTGGTGGTCCCCTCTTCAGCTTCCATCTGGTGGTCCTTCCCCAGCCTCGACATGGTGGTCCTTTCCCCAGCTTCGGTCCAGTGGTCCCCTCTTCAGCTTACGTCCGGTGGTCCTCTCCCCGGCTTCAGGCAGCTTCCTCATAGGCGTGGGCAGATCCACACTCGGCTGAAAACCCCAGGGTCACCCTCTGCTGAGACCCGGATTTCCCTGTCAGGCAGTTCTGTCCCCTGAGTTCTGCCCTGCAGACTCGAGCTGCCACCGCCTTCCTGGACCCTCTGCTTTGTCTCCTTGCCCGGGGGGGTGGGGGTGGCGGGCTCTGCCTGCAGCTGTGACGCTCGTGAGGCCCTGGCTGGGACCTCCATTTGCTGTCAGGGAGCAACGCCCTTTGTCATCTCCTACCCGGTGTCTTGGAAGCTATTGCACCCTGCATTTTGTCAGCATGGGCTTTCATTGGGTGGGTACATTAGTTCCCTATCATTCCTACTTTCATACTAGCAGAAGTCTAAATGCTTCATATTATTCTAAAACTTGGAGAGTTTTCCTTTTACTTTAAGTTTTAACCTCACTAAAATTTATTTTTGTTAATGATGTGAGGCAGGAATATAATATGATTTTTTCATATGACTAACCAGTCATCGCATCACATTTATTAAATATTCCATTTTCATTATTATGTGAGCACATACATTATAAGCAATTTAAATATGCAATATTTTTTATGCAATATAATTATTTCATTATATTATTTAGGTAAATTTAAGGGAAGTCTTGTGCTGGTAGTTTTATTTTTTCCATAATATATCTGAGGAAACTGAGGATTGTGACAATTAAGTTATTTGTCCAAAATCTTTCTGAATTAAGTGACCAAACTGGGAATACAATTCATATGAAAGAGCTCTGATGGAAACATTAATCTCTAGGTTTGATGCCCCTAATCTGGATGGTTAAGTGGTTTCCCCTGGTTTCGTGTCCTTGGCTGCTCAAGCAACTACGATGCAAAGGGTTGACTTAAACAATGAAAATTTAATGGCTCCTAGTTTTGAGGCCGGGAAAAAGTCCAACTCAAGGCAATGCTTTCTCCCCAAAGACTGTGGCCTTCTGTGGCCGCTGCCAGTGACCCTTGGTTCTCCAGCTCCTCTGTCACCCGGCAATGCACATGGCGGCCTCTTCTGGCATCCTCCTCTCTGCCGTGCTCTGTAGCTGTTCGGCTTCTGGCTGCTCGCTCCACGGCTCGCTCTCTGTCTCGGTCTGAATTTCATTCTGCCAATAAAGGACTCCAGCAATAGGATTAAGGCCCATCAGGAGTTATTTGGGTTAGATCTTAACGGAAGTAACCTCATCAAAAGGCCCTTTTACAAAAGGTTCATTCCCAGAAGAATTGATTACATTTAAGAATATGCTCTCTTCTGTGGTTCATAGCTCCACTCACCACACTGCCTTAATGTAAAACTTTTAAAAAGTTTGATCAGCCCTTAAAAGAAGAGAACAAGCTTTGGCCATGGAAATTTACTTCCAAACCTTATAACTTTTTTAATAGATTGTGCAACATTTTCTTTTTACCTCCTCAATTACTATACTCATTATATTGCCTTCCTCTATCACATAAAATGGAAATGCCTTATAACTAAAATATTTTGTCACTTGGAAAACTCAGTTCCCTAATATGGTTATGGCTCCTGCTTTCAAATTAATTTAAATGGTAATGAGTAGTAAAGTAATATATCCCAAACTCCTGTCCAAAGCAAAGGCTTATTAACCACTTTTTAGGAGTTATATAAAATCTTGGTTATTAGATTTTCATTGCATGTATATGTATGTGTATGCTGGCATCCTGTATGGCTCACTATCTGCCTATACATACTGATAGATATGAATGATCAAAGATATTAAACACATGCAAAGAAAACTTTAGCATGACAATAATTTTATAAGGTAAAATAAAACTCTATTATGTGTTATATACTGTGTGTGTAATGCATAAATAGAACCCTACTTGTACATTTTGATATTATCAAGCTAGAGATATTTTTCTATTTTACATCCATAACACTCAGAAAGATTAATGAGCTTGGCTGCTATGCTACCACACAGCCAATAAATGCTGCTTTAGGGGTGCACCCTTGGCCTTGTCTGCCTTCATATCTCACGATGTCCCCATTTCACTACCCTCCAAAGAAACCGAATCTTGGTGGTTACGACTCAACATAATATTTATGGAGTACTAGTAGGTATAAAACATAATAGTGAGTACAGTGTGTGACCCAATTCGTTTAGAACCACAGTAGATTTCTCACATATTGTGTGCTAGTGCTAAGGCAATTTTCTCTATTTTTAGATAGCATAATTTTTTAACAAATGTTACAATGTTATTTTTCTACCTCCCAACATACCAGTTGTGCTGATTTGCATATATTATGTACAACAGAAAAAGCCATGTTCTTTGATGCAATCTTGTGGTTGCAGATGTATTAGTGTTGATTAGGTTAGAACCTCTTGGTTCAGTGTTTCCATGGAGATGTGACTCAATCAACTGTGGGCAAGACATTTGATTGGATTATTTCCATGGAGGTGTTGCCCCACACATTCAGTGTGGGTCTTTATTGGATCACTGGAGTACTTGAAAAAGAGCCACACAGGCCCAGACTCAGCTACAGCCAAGAGGGACACTTTCAAGAATGCACAGGAGCTCAGAGAGGAGCTGGAATGCAACTTGGAGTCAGCAGATGTCAGCCTCGTGCCTTCCCAGCTAACAGACATTTTCTGGACACCATTGACCTTCCTTCAGTGAAGGTATACTTGTCAACACTGTAGCTTGGACACTTCTATGGCCTTAAGACTGTAACTTTGTAACCAAATAAGCCCCTTTTATGAAAGCCAGTCCATTTCTGGTGTTTTGCAAATGGCAGTTTTAGTAAACCAGAACATCAGTTTAGCAAATGACTTAGATTAGCAAGATTAACCCATTGGAGAAAAGCATACCTATTTCTGACATTATCTCCCAAGAAGACATGCCTCCAAATTTCCTCACACTATCAAAATAAACACACACAAATAATGGGTATGATTTGAGTGTCAATCTTGATGATTAAATCTTGGGCACTGTTGAGTGGTGAAATGCTACAAAAGCAGACGCTGAAAACTAAGAAGGAGGCACCACTGCTGTGTCCCAGCTCACAACCACCCCCAGCCAAATGGGAACTCCTCAAGATTAGAAGTTTCTGTACCTGAAAGGAATTTGTCAAAAAGGTAAAGAGGCAGTCAAATCAATGGGAAAAAATTTTTGGAAACCATGTATCTGACAAAAGACTGATATCTTGCATTTATAAAGAAATCCTACAACTCAATGACAATAGTACAGACAGCCCAATTATAAAATGGGCATAAGATATGAAAAGACAGCTCTCTGAAGAGGAAATACAAATGGCCAAGAAACACATGAAAAATGTTCAGTTTCACTAGCTATTAGAGAGATGCAAATTAAGACCACAATGAGATACCATCTCACACCAATTAGAATGGCTGCCATTAAGCAAACAGGAAACTACAAATGCTGGGCGAGATGTGGAGAAATTGGAACTCTTATTCATTGTTGGTGGAACTGTATAATGGTTCAGTAATTCTGGAAGTCAGACTGACAGCACCTTAGAAAACTATATACAGAGTTACCCTTTGATCCAGTGATTGCACTTCTCAGTATATACCTGGAAGATCAGAAAGCAGTGATGGAAACAGATATCCGAACACTAATGTTTATAGTAGTATTATTCACAGTTGCTAAGAGATGGAAACTACCCAAATGTCCTTCAACAGTTGAGTGGGTAAATAAAATGTGGTATATATGCATGATGGAATACTACAAGGCATTAAGAAGGAATGATCTCATGAAATATATGACAACATGGATGAACCTTGAAGACATAATTCTGAGTGAAATAAGCCAGGCACAAAAAGAGAAATATTATATGCTACCACTAATGTGAAACTTTAAAAATGTAAAACAAATGGTTTATAATGTAGCATGTAGGGGAACTAGCAATAGAGAACAATTAAGAAAGGGGGAACAATAATCCAAGAAGAACAGATAAGCTATCATGGGTTAAATTTAATGTTCTGGGAATGCCCAGGAATGACTATGGTCTGTTAATTTCTGATGGGTATAGTAGGAACAAATTCACAGAAATGTTGCTATATTAGGTTAATTTCTTGGGGTAGAGTAGGAACATGTTGGAAGTAAAGTAGTTATCTTAGGTTAGTTGTTTTCTTCTTACTCCCTTGTTATGTTCTCTTTGAAATGTTCTTTTATTGTATGTTTTTTTATTTTTGAATTCTTATTTTATTTACCAAAAAATATTAATTGATTTCCTATAATCATCCAATGTCAATGGCCTCTGTCTCTCCAAGCTCATTACTAGCAGGACCCTAGAGGAGCAGACGCAACACAACAGCCTCAGAGGTCCAGCACGGAGTTGGGGTAACACGGTGCCCAGTATGCCACCCAGAATGCAGACAGATAGACCTTGTAGATAATTACTTTGTGAAAGACACATCTGAAGCTCCCAGCGGTTCTGATGAGAAGTCAGAACAGGTAAGCACTAGTTCTGAAGACAATGCAAGTGCAGTTGGCTTTTGTGTAGAATGTGGAGAGTCTTTATTGGATCTTTATAGTAAGACACGTACAGAAGCACATCAAAGAGTAAAATTCACTCAGGACCACCTGATCAGGAAGAAAGAAGATGTGGCAGAGTCTGTTGGAGCATCTGTTCAACACCCTGTTTTCTGCCCTGTACACAAACAAGAACAGTTGAAACTTTTCTGTGAAGCATGTTATAGACTCACATATAGAGACTGCCAGCTATTGAAACACAAAGAACTTAGGTATCAGTTTTTGGAAGAAGCTTTTCAAAATCAGAAACGTGCAATTGAAAACCTTCTGGCTAAACTTCTTGACAAGAACAATTATGCTCATTTTGCAGCTACTCAGTTGCAGAATAGGACGAAAGAAGTAAATGAGACTAACAAATGAGTAGAACAGGAAATAAAAGTGGCCATTTTAACCCTTTTCAATGAAATTAATAAGAAAGGAAAATCTCTTACAGCAACTAGAGAATGTCACAACAGGAAGACAGATGAAGCTAAGACAGCAGCAGAATGACAACATAGGCCTTTCCCGGCCGGTGAAGCATGGTATGAACTTTACAAGCTGGGCAATTGCAAGTGGCAGCAGCACAGCACAACTGCATAGCAAGCGACTGATTACTTTTCCGTTGTGTCATATTTTGAAAACATGGTGTGTGATCCTGTCCCTACTGCTGATGGAGCAATGCATTTCCATTGTGATCCTACCTTCTATGCAAAGAAGGTAGTCAATTTAGGTAGTCTAATAATGGAGAGTAAACCAGCTCCTGGTTATTCTCCTAATGTTACAGTTGGGCAAGTTTCTTCAGGGAGAAACCACATTGGTAAAACCCCTGGACACATTAATTTTAACACAGCTTTGACTCCAGCATATGCAGCAACAAGTTTATGCACAGAAACATCAGCAGTTGCAACAGATGAGGCTGCAGCAACCACCAGCACATGTCCCAACAACAACCACAACATCACAACAGCATCCTAGACAAGCAGCCCCTCAGATGTTGCAACAACAGCCTCCAAGGTTGATCCGTGTGCAAACAATGCAAAGAGGCAATATGAACTGTGGAGCTTTCCAAGCCCATCAGATGAGAACGGCTCAGAATGCTGCCCGAGTACCAGCGATACCCAGGTACAGTGGCCCTCAGTATTCCATGATGCAGCCACACCTCCAAAGACAACACTCAAACCCAGGGCATGCTGGACCCTTTGCTGTTGTAGCAGTGCACAATTACACAATCAACCCCACCAGCCCCACTGCAGATACTACAGCAAATGCCAACAGAAGTCCCACTAGCCCATCTGTTGCAGCAGAAGAGCTTATCCCCTCAGTTACCAATCCAGAAAACCTTCCATCACTGCCAGAGATTCCACCTATAGAGTTGGAAAATGCTGGTTCAAGTAGTTTAGATAACCCACCAAGTAGATATACCCCCTACAGCTTACAAGCACCATGAACCCTTCCCTAGGACCCTCTGCCCTATCTCTGGGATCATCAGCTTTATCCAATTCCCACACACCTGCGAGACCCCCAGTACTTCTAGCATTGGCAGTTGAGGAGGCTGTGAGTCATCAGGAAGGACAGCTGAGAAGACAAGTCTTAGTTTTAAATATGGTCAAGTGAAAGTCAGGCAAGAACCCGGGACTGAGGACGAAATACGCAGTTTCTCAGGA
>PVKY010005994.1:0-16549 GCA_004027775.1 Bradypus variegatus
CCCCCCACACACACACTGGCCCTCGTTTGGTGCCGGGCGTTGTCCCCCAAGGTCGTGGCCACAGAGGAGTTCCCAGCCCATATAAGCCCAGCAGCCTGGCCCTTGGCACCACCATGCGCCACCCGTCTCTTGCCCTGCTGCTTGCGGCCATGGGGGCCACACTGGTGGCCGCGGAGCCTGGAGAGGTCCGCAGCACCCCAGCCTTAGCCTGGGAGCCAGCCGGTGGCGCTGTGGACAAGGGGGACCTCAGCCTTGGAAACCAGGACTGGCTGCTAGGCAGCCCCCGGGACCCCCTGTGCCTGGTGTCGCTGGGCAATGGCCGTAGCTCTCTGCAGGTGACAGGTGCCCTCACCGGCTATGAGTGGGCCTTCCTGGAGGCCGTGGGGAGCGCCCACTGGGGACCCCGTGACCTGGCCACCTTTGGGGTTTGCCACCCCAGCAACAGGCAGGTGGCACTGGCCCCCCTGCAGTGGCTGGGAGCCTGGCTGCAGGAGCCCGGGGGGCAGCGCCTGGTGGTCCTGCACCTGGAGGAAGGTATGTTGGGGTCCCATGGGTCCAGAGCCGGGCAACGAACAAGGCCCTCAGTTGCACCCCCTCTCACCTTGAATGAGGACAGGGGACCTCCCCAGCAAAGCTGGGTTCCACTGGGCCCTCGAGCCTGATGTTCTGGGTGGGCAGTCTGGGGGAAGTGCCCCTCAGGCCCACAAAGATGCCACTCCCTGAGGGTCTCCGTCTGCAGCCGTGGGGGTGAGCTGCCCTGTCCTGCAGCCACTCCCTGCAGAGAAGGGGCCTCCCCCAAAGGGATCCCAAGACCCAGAGTGCTGAGGGACAAAGGCACGGCCCCACCCACACCCTGTCACTTGGCCCAGGCTGCAGGAAGGCAGCAGATGTGGGCCACGCAGGGGCCTGCGAGGTCCCCTGCATCTGGTAACCTGGAGGGATGGGGGTGCCCGGTCCGGCCTCTGCCAGCGCCAGGACCCCCGTTGTGCAGCCTGTGGGCTGGCTGGGACAGGCCTGGGGCTCACGGCCCTCCTCTGCTGTCCTGACTGCAGTGGTGTGGGAGCCGACCCCCACACTGAGGTTCCAGGAGCCCCCACCCGGAGCAGCCAGGCACCCTGAGCTGGCACTGTTGGTGCTGTACCCTGGGCCAGGCCCTGAGGTCACCGTCACAGGAGCCGGGCTGCCCGGTGCCCAGGTACCTACTGGGAAATGAGGGTGGTCGCCAGGCCCCCACCCCGAGCCCTGGCCAATTGCTGGGGGTGGGTTGGGGAGGGGGTGCCTCTTTGGAAAGGTCTGTGCTGCGGGGAAAGCAGGGGCAGCCTGGAGGCTGGGGCTTGGCGGGGGCACTGAGGGCTGTGGGCAGGCCAGGGCTGTGGCTGGGCAGGAGGGAGGGTGTCATCAACAGGAGTCCCAGCGGGCTGAGCCCCCCATCTCTGCAGAGCCTCTGCCCCTCCGGGGACACCCGCTACCTGGCTCTGGCTGTGGACCACCCGGCGGGGGCCTGGCACGGCCCTGGGTTTGCCCTGAGCCTGCGGCCCCGTGGAGATGGTAGGCTGGTGGCGGAGGGGTGGGATCCAGGCAGACGGACCCTAGGCCTGCAGCCCCTGAGCCGGCACCCCGACCCCGCCGCAGGGCCCCCCCTGAGCACGGCCCAGCTGCAGACACTGCTGTTCGGCTCTGACCCCCGCTGCTTTACACGGATGACCCCGGCCCTGCTCCTGTTGCCGCCGACCGGCCCCGCGCCGCTACCCGCGCACGGCCGGCTCGACACGGCGCCCGTCCCGCTGTCCAGGTGCGCGGGGGTGCCCCCGGCGGAGGTGACGGCGGGAACTGGGTGAGGGAGGTGCTGGCCATCTGCTCACCGATCCCCGTTGCCACCCAGGCCGTCCCCAGAGCCCGAGGAGCCGCCGGGCAGCAGCGACCCCTTCCTGGAGACGCTCACACGCCTCGTGCGTTTACTCCGGAGTCCCCCGAGCCCGGCCTCGCCGCCGCGCCTCACCCTGGACGCGGGCGCCCTGGCCGGCTCCCCGCAGGGCCTCGTCAACCTGTCGGACCCCGCGGCCCTGGAGCGCCTGCTCGACGGCGAGGAGCCGCTGCTGCTGCTGTTGCCGCCCGCCACCCCCAGGGAGCCCGCGCCGCTGCCGGAGCCGGCTGGGCCGCCGTGGGCCGCGGGCCTGGCGCGCCGCGTAGCCACCGAGCTGCAGGCGGAGGCCGCCGAGCTGCGTGGCCTCCCGGGCCTGCCGCCCGCCGCCGCGCCGCTGCTGGCGCGCCTGCTCGCGCTGTGCCCGGACGCCGGCGACGGCGACCGGCCCGCGGCCCCGCTGCGCGCGCTGCTGCTGCTCAAGGCCCTGCAGGGGCTGCGCGCCGAGCGGCGCGGCCGGGAGCGGGCGGCAGGTCGGGCGCAGCGCAGCGCGGGGGCGACGGGCGACGGGCCGTGCGCGCTGCGGGAGCTGAACGTGGACCTGCGCGCCGAGCGCTCTGTGCTCATCCCCGAGACCTACCAGGCCAATAACTGCCAGGGCGCGTGCGCCTGGCCGCAGTCCGACCGCAACCCGCGCTACGGCAACCACGCGGTGCTGCTGCTCAAGATGCAGGCGCGCGGCGCCACCCTGGCGCGGCCCCCCTGCTGCGTGCCCACGGCCTACGCGGGCAAGGTCCTCATCAGCCTGGCGGGGGAGCGCATCAGCGCGCGCCACGTGCCCAACATGGTGGCCACCGAGTGCGGTTGCCGCTGAGCTCCACCGCGCCCACCCCGCCCCGTATTTATTCTCGCCCTGGGCCGCGGCCCAATAAAGACCAGCGAGAGCCTGCGGGCGCATCTGTGCGTGGAAGGGGGGAAGGGGGAGAGAGGGGAGTGCGGGAGGGCAGGCAAGTCGTACGCCCAAGCCCGCAGTGTCCCAGGCCTATGTCTGGGGTCGAGGCGCGAAGGAGCAGGCGCCATCGCGGCCGGGACACTCGCTTTATTAGGCCGCTCAGTCCCGCCCTTTGCCCGCGCGGCGCTTCTGGCGGCCCAGAGGCCGGTCCTCGTCGGCGCGCCCTGGGAAGCTGCTCCGCCTCTTCCTGCGCCCCGGGTCTCCGGAGTCATGCTCCCACGGCCGGCGGCCCTCTTGGCGCGCCTCCCAGCTCCGAGGCAGGGTCTCTCGAGGCTCCCTGGCGGCCCGCGGCCTCCTCTCATGCCGGGGCCTCTCCTCTGTCCCCGGCTTCTCCTTCCGTGGCCGCGCCTCCTTCCTCCACTCGCGGCCCGGCGGTTTCTCCTTGGGCCCTGGGTCGGCAAGGGGTGTGTCGTCCTCCCCAGTGGCCTCCTTGGACTTCTCCGCGGCCTCTCTGCCCCCAGCAGCCTCTGATCTCTCCCTTGCCTCCACCTGGGGCAAAGGCGGCCCGGATGGGGGGGTCCAGGCCACAGGTGGCGGCTGCAAGGCAGGACAATGTGGGGCGTTGGCAGTGCCCACTTCCCCTGCCCGGCCCCACCCTGCCCGCGGGTCCTCCAAGGAGGTTTACTGGGGGCTGCTCTTGCTCCTTCGGGGCGGTGCTCGGTGGGACCCAAGGCTCCGGGGTCGGCGCTGGGACGGCTTCCTCTTCAGCCACCGCGTCTGGGGGTGGGATGGGAGGAGACGCGCGTCAGCCTGGCCAGGGCACCCACCACACCACATCGTGCATCCCTGTCCTTCATCCGGGTGCACCTCCGCCAGGCAGGGCTCAAGCCTTCCCCTGGCCCGAACGGGGCACATGGGCCGAACCCCCGGGCTCATGACCCTGATGGCTGCCGAAGAGGAATGGACCCCGCCGCAGCCCGAGAAGGGACTCCCTGGCAAGGCAGAGGGCGCAGGCCCGGCCCTGGGGGACTCTCCCTGCGAAGGTGGCACAGGCCTGCCCCGTGGGAGGGCGCACAGGGCCCATGGGGGGGTGCACGCCTGTCCAAGGCGGGTGCACAGGGCCCATCTTGGGGGCCGGGCGCACGGCCAGGGGAGGGTTCCTCCGGGAGAGTCGAGACCCAGGCCCGGCAGCCGCGGTTCCTCCCCGCGGAGGGAAGGCACGGGACCCCGGAGGGGAGGCGCAGGGCGCGGGCCGTCCATGCGTGGGCGGCCCAGGCCCTCCCCGGGGGACGCGGGCTTACCCCGGCACAGCTGCACGGCCGAGCCCAGCAGCGCCAGCAGCGAGGCCAACGCCAGGCACTTGTTGAGCGTCAGGTCTCCCCAGGGCGGCCACTCGCTCGGGGCCGGCGGCGGCAGCGGCTGCGGGGGTGGCGCGCCCTGCGCTTTCTTCCGCGCGGGGGCGCTCCGGGGGACTGCGGGGGCAAGTGCAGGGACGAGGGCCCGTGGAGGAGGACCTGCTCCTGCTCCCGGCTGTGTCCCCGCCTGGCTATGTGGCCCTGGCAGGTGCCCTAAACCTGCGTGCCTCAGTTTCTCCAGGCCCCCTTCCTGGGAGGCCAGTTTTAGCCATAGTCCGTTGGGTCCCTGCTGGTGACTCCAGATGCCACCCAGCCACAGGGAACCCCTCCCCCCAGATCCAAGGACCCAGCCTGGGGACCTCCCTCCATGGTCAGCAGGCACTCACCCCCCCACCCCATCCCTGCCATGTGCAAACCCACTTGCTCCAGCCTTCAGCCTCTCCTTCCCCGGGCTGGGGGCCCTCCTGGCCTGAGGCTCCTTTTCTGTCTTCTTTGGTTTGGTGTCCACAGCAGCCGCTGGGCTGCCCTCAGCCTCGGGCTCCTGGGAGTCCTGGGGTGAGGCCCAAGACATTTTGGGTGTCTCCTGCCAGTCTGTCCTTGAATGGAGCCCAAACCCTCAGGGGGGGCACCAAAACCCACCCGGCTTGGCCAGCATGTTCCCAGGTTGGGGGGCTCCCTGGGCAGAAACTCGAGGGGCTACTCACATGGGGCCAGCCGCTGAGTTCGGTTGGCCTGGCCATCGTCGTTGCTGGGAACAAGAGAATCGAGAAGGTGGGGACTCCCAGCTCGGGGGCTGGGTGATGCCCTCTCTGCACTGAGAAAGCAGATGGGCTCAGAGACTGCAAGCAGCTTACCCAAAGGGACACAGCACCACAGTGGCAACCTGGGATTTGAACCAGGCCCAGCACCTGTGTTCCCCGGGCACCTTACAGAACCCTGAAGCCACAAAGAGACCCCAGGATGGAAACGGGGGGGCACAGTGTAAGGCAGCCCAATAGGGGAGCCCAAACTCCCAACTCAACGGGAGTCTCTGGGGAGCGCCGTGTCCTGCAGAGCCCCAGTCCCTGGCGGGTACCTGGAGCCTTGCCCTCCCCGGGCTGGCCAGGGCAGGTATCAGCCAGCGCTGAGAGGTCCCCACCCAGGCCACCTTCTGGCTCCCCCAAGCCTCTGGTTGTCATGGAGGTGGCTGGAAAAGCTGTGGGCCCAGGGTCCGGCTGGGAGGGAATGGGGAGAAAGAGGAGTCTTGCTCTGGGCCTGGGCTGACCTGGGGGCTTTATGAACCCCCTTTTTGAATCACCCCCTTTGCTCTCCTGGCCTGTGCTTGGGTGGGTCTGTCTGTCTGGAGCACCCTTTGACCCCAGCCACCCTCCCTGGGCTTCCTTAGGTCCCCGTCTCTGGGCAACTTCGCTCTAGCCCAGCTTCCCTGGGCACAGCAGTGGAGGCTGTGGGGCCCAGAGAGGGCTGGTATGCACGCAAGGTCACACAGCGCCACCAATGCAGCCATACCAGGGCGGGTGGCCCCAGCTGTGCTTGTGTGCCCTGAGCTTGGGACTATTTTTATCTGGGGCCCAAGGCCAGCGGGGCGGCCCGGCTTCTCCCAGGCCACCCCTACTTCCAGCCTTTGCTCCCCAGGATCTCCTTTTCGGTTGCCCTCCCCGTCCTGACACCCTGCCCCCCTGCCTGCACCCCTGAGTCTCAGAGTTCGAGCCCCCACAGCCAGAACCAGCCCTGCCACAGCCGTGACAGGCCTGGGCCGCGAAGGAGGGTCCCGGGGGTCTCACAGGCCGAGGGCCAGGCCTCCTGCTTCTCCCCCACTCGTCGCCTCTTCCCACTGGGCAGGTGGGGAAACCGAGTCACCAATCTGGGGTCCCACAGACCCTGAACTCAACCCCATGTCCATCTACTTCCCAAAGCCCAGCCTTTCGGGACCCCCTGGGCAGAAAGGCCCCCCCTTCGCTGGGGCTCCAAGACCGGGGAGGAAGGGGATGCCGGGTGTGCGGGACCCCGGGTGGGTACTGGGGTGCAGCCACAGGAGCTGGGGACTCCAGTGGGCCTTGGCGGTGCCCCCTCCAGACTGGGGGTCCCCGAGCTCTGCCCACCCCTCCCAGGCCCCTCTTACCCCACAGCCGCCACGCTGGGCCCGGCAAGCAGAAGGGAGGCCAGGAGGGGCCCAGGACAGACAGCGACAGGTGGCCAGAGGCGGCCGGGGTGGCCAATCAGCAGGGGGAGGGAGGGGCCAACACGAGGTCATGGCTGGGGCACCACCCCCAATTGAAGCCGGCAGTACAGTGGAGAGGGGTGGCCCAGCCCCAGCCCCCACAGACGCTCCTGTCTCAGGGCCTCGGAAAAGGGGGTCCCCAAAGGGCCTTCACCCGTCGTGCCTTCCCTTTTGGATTCAGTCAGCAAACATTTATGAGGCGCCTGCTGTATGCTGGTCCCAGCAGCCCAGCCCCGAAGCCCACTGGGGAGCATGGCAGCATCAGTTGGGACTTCCTGGAGGAGGAAGTTCACCCCCACTTACACAATGCAAGGCACCAGCTCAGGGGCCTCAGTTTCCCCAGCTGGAAAGCAAGATCCCTTCCCTTCCTCCCAGGGTGGTGGTGAGGCAGAGGTGACTGAATCGCTGAGAAATAATCACCTTTCTATATCATTTTATCGTCACCCCGCCCACTCACCCGACACCTTCGTTTAGTCAGTCATCAAACACTCGTCTCTACCCAGCCCCACCAAGCTGGTTGGTAAATTATATTGATGTCTTTGTGTGTGGGTTTTAAGAACATCTTCATTGAGATGTTGTTCACACATGGGCCAGCCAGAACCAGCTCCCAGACCCCTGCAAATACAACTCCCAAGCTGTGCTTTCCCCTGCAAAACCTCCTCAGTCTTGGGGCTGGGGGCAGGGTGAGATGAGCAAGGCAGTCACCCAAGGCTCAATGTTTAAGGGGGTGCCTTAAATCGTTTGCAATAATTTTGATTATTTTTTAAAATATTGCATTGCGATATTATTTATCTTGATCACTGGGTTATTTGGCATCGACTTACCTATCTCATAAGCTTTGCCTGTGCTGTTCCCCCTGGAAATGCTTTCCCCCCCAAAAAAAAACCCAGTTTATGTGTCATTTCCTCCAGGAAGCCTGCCTGGATTGGCCTCAAGCAGGGTTCCTCTGAGACCCTCAGTATCTACTAGATGTCTCACTTATTGCACCCTTGACTACCAGTATCCCTTCATGCATTAAACGAGTATTGATGGAGCCCTGAAGTCAGCAGAATGAGGGACCCCAAAAACTCCCACTTCTTCTTCCTGGGAACCTGAGGTTACGTTATGTTGTGCAGCACAGGGGATTTGGGGTTGCAGGTGGCATTAAAGTTGTTAATCAGCTGACCCTGGGATGGGGAGATGGTTCTGGATTATTTGGGGGACTGACTGTCATCAGAAGGGTCCTTAACGATGGAAGGGGGACCTGTGACCCCAGAGAAGAGGTGCAGAGCCGTACAATGCAGCTGACCTTGAAGACCCAGTGGGGGCCCCGAGCCCGGAAACACAGGAATCTCCAGATGCTGGAAAAGACAAGGAAGGGATTCTCCCCAGAGCCCCCAGAAGGAACCAGCCCTGCTACACCTTGATTTTAGCCCAGGGAGATCCCTGTTGGACTTCCAACCCCCAAAGGGTTCAGAGAATAAATGTGCGTATTTTAAGCTGCCTAGTTTCTGGTCATTTGTTACAGGAGCTGGAGAGAGGGAGGTGGGAGCCATGGAGGGTTGTAGGCAGAAGAGGGACGTGATCCAACAGGCATTTTAAAAAATAAACTTTCTACCTTGGAATCATTTTAGATTTACAGAAAAGTTGCACAGAGCTTCCACCTGCCCCTCGCTCAGCGTCCTCCAGATGCATCTTCCATGGCCACTTGCCCACGTCCCAGCCAGGAAGTGGACACTGACACTAACTAAACCGCACTCTATTTGGATGTCACCCGTTTATCCGCTATTGTCCTCTTTCCGCCCCAGGACCCTACTCCGCATCCGGGCCTACGAAACAGGACTCTTCTGTAATGAGGATTTGGGGGAGCCTTTGACGAGACCACTTTGGCTGCTGGGAGGAGAATGAGTGAGTGAGGGTGAGTGGGGAGGGGGTGGTTGCAAAGGCCCCTCTTCATTCCAGGGGGGATAGAGAGAGAGATGCTCGGACCCCGTTTCCGAAGTGCTGGGATCCCGTCCTCCCAAAATCGGGGGGGTCCCAGGCCTCTGCTCAGACTGGGAGTGGCTCAAGTCCCCTATTTATTTGGTGTCCCCCCATGTCCCACACAAGGCCCTTTCCTGGAGGTTGGCTTGGAAGGAATTTTGCCTGGAATTTATTCCTGGAAGGAATTTCGCCACCCATGTCTCTCCCTCCAGAAGCAACCCTCTCCCTGAAATTTCCTCCGGCTCCAGTGTCTTCAGCCTGCTTCCCTCCCGATCCCCAAAGGTGCCACTTGGGGACCACCAGAGAGGAACGGGGGAGTGGTTTCATCAGGTGAGTTACCATCTCTGAAAGGCTCCCAGGAGCATCAGGAAACCTGACAAACCTGCCCACCCACATAGCTAAGGTGGGTGCTCCCCCCGGCACCCCTTCCCAGAAACAGAAATGCTCTATCTTCTTCCTCATGAAACAGGGAGGACGCAACCATCCGGGGAGCTCAGACAAGCTCAGAGAAAAATCCACAAAGGCTCATGGTCCCGACATCCATCATCAGGCCCTTTAGCCATGACTTCTGTTTTCTCTGATGTCTCCGTAACTCTGTATTTAAATATTATCTCACAGACATGTTTTTTAGGAACCGGCATCATAGTGAATGTCTGTCCTTGTTGTTTTGTAACCGGCAATATTTTTTTCTCTGAAAAGTATATTATTTGGGGAGAAAATATTGGGAAACCATGTATCTGATAAGGGTTTACTATCCAACATATGTAAAGAACTCTTACAACTCAACAACAAAAAGATGAGCAACCCTGTTAAAAAATGGGCCACGTGGTATGTGAATATAACTCTATAAAACTATAGGAAAATAAAAAAAAATAAATTAAAAAAAAGGGCCACGGATTTGACTAGACATTGCTCCAAAGAAGCTGTTCAAATGGCCAATAAGTACATGAAAAGATGCTCAATGTCATTAGCCATTAGAGAAATGCAAATGAAAACCACAATGAGATACCACTCCACACTCACGAGGATGCTATTGTATTAAAAAGCTGAAAATAACAAATGCTAGCGAGGATGTGGCGAAATGGGAGCCTTGTACGTTGTTGGGAATGTAAAATGGTGCAGCCACTGTGGAAAATAGTTTGATGTTTTCTCGGAAACTTAGACATAGAATTACCACATGGCCCAGGATTCCCACACCCAGGCACACGAAATGTGACTTGTTTGAGGAAGGGGATTTTTTAATT
Source organism: Bradypus variegatus (assembly GCA_004027775.1). Taxonomy (NCBI): domain Eukaryota; kingdom Metazoa; phylum Chordata; class Mammalia; order Pilosa; family Bradypodidae; genus Bradypus; species Bradypus variegatus. The sequence continues at coordinate 9,593 of PVKY010005994.1, forward strand.
TAATTTAATTGTCAAACTTTTTAATGCATTTTTTATTGTGAACTTTAACATATATACACAACACTGATAACTTTCAAAGTACAATCCCACAAGTAGTTAGCAAATTTCAAAGAATGTTATGGGTCACAGTTCCACAACTTCAGTTATTTCCATTATTGTAAAATATAACATATCTACAGAAAGGGATTAACTTTCAAGGTACAGCTCAACAAGCAGTTATATAGGTAATTTCAAAAATTTTTGTGAGTTACAATTCCACAATTCCGGTTCTTTCCTTGTTGTGAAATATGGGTGTTCTGGTTTGCTAATGCTGCCAGAATGCAAAACACTATAGATGGATTGGCTTTTGTAAAAGGGGGTTTATTTGGTTACACAGTTACAGTCTTAAGGCTATAAAGTGTCCAAGATAACACATCAACAATCGGGTACCTTCACTGGAGGGTGGCCAATGGCGTACGGAAAACCTCTGTCAGCTGGGAAGGCACGTGGCTGGTGTCCGCTTGCTCCCAGATTGTTTCTCCAAAATAGTGTCAGCTTCCAATAGCCATCTTCAAAATGTCTCTCTAAGCTGCTCTAAGGTCCTTCTGTTTGTGAGCTTTTATAGGACTCCAGTAAACTAATCAAGGCCCACGCTGAATGGGTGGGGCCACACCTCCGTGCAAATAATCTAATCAGAGTTATCACCCACAGTTGGGTGGGTCACGTCTCCATGGAAACAACCTAATCCAAAAGTTCCAACCTAATCAACACTAATAAGTCTGCCCCCACAAGGCTGCATCAAAGATAATGGCATTTTGGGGGACATGATACATCCAAACCAGCACATTCCACCCCCTGGACCCCAAAATGACATGATCTTTCCATATACAAATATATTCATCCCATCGCAATATCACACAAACTTAAATCATTTCAGTAACAATAGGTAAGTACAAGATCCCACAAAATCAATTGCAGGCATGGTCAGTCCTAAGGCAAATTTCTCTTCTATCTGTAGACCTGTGAAACTTAGAACAAGTTATCTGCTGCCAATATACAAAGGAGGGACATTTATAGGATAAACATTCCCATTGCCATAAGGAGAAACTGCAAGGAAAACAGGGTTAGCAGGACCAAAACAGTTCCTAAAACCCACAGGACAAGCTCCATTAAATTTCAAAGTCTGACAGAGTCATTTACAGAATGACGTTGCATCCTTGGGGCTTGAGAGAGCAGGAGTCTAATCCTTCCTAAGGGCCTTTGTGGCAGCCCTTTCCTCTCCAAATGCTGGGGTGAGTTCTCCAACATATCCACACACTGGGGAGACCACCTTCTCGTCCTCACCCTCCTTCGGCCCTGCAGGGCTCAGCAAATCCCACCCCCCAGACCCCTGTTTTATCACTTTTGCAACTAGGCTTTCCCCTGCCAGCAGCTTTCTTTTTTGCCTTCTGCAAAGGCATGAGGCAGAGAGTCTCGGAGTTATTCCCCACTGCCAGCAGTTCTTGTTGGCTGATTCTGATTTGCAGCAAAAGCACGGATGTTCCCAGAGATGATTAAAAGATGATAAAAATCTGAGAGGGCTGTCATCTGTCTGGATGGGGGGTGGAAACAAGACGGGCGTGGGTTCAGGCGTTTGGTTTGTACGTGGGGTTAGACTCAAAGGGCAGAGGGGAGGGTCCTTCTGCTACAGAACCCTGGGACATGTGGATCCAGAGAGGGTTGACCCACCCTGGAACATGTGGGTGCAGTAGAAGGGATAATTGTATGACTACATGCAACTCTCCGGCACGTTCCACCTCACAGACTATCTGGATCTGTTAGCAGTAGGTAAAATTTGCCTTCTCTGGGAACTAAGTACACAGAGCTGAGTCCATGTCCACCTGGCGTTGGCCTTAGAGAAAAGGGCAGAGGGGGCTGACGACACCCCAAAACACTGAATCTGGCTCTCTCTCCACACCCCTCTTGCACATAGACTGACGCCCAACCCAGGAGCCCTTAAACTTTTTATTTTGAAATAATCTTAGACTCATGGAACAGTCGCAAAGATCAGACAGAGCGTTTCCGTCTTCCCTGCACCCCAGTTCCCCAAATGTTAGTGCTTTATGTATAATCAGGGTGAGATGATCAAAACCGGAAAATTATCGTTGGCACGATACTATGACCGAAATTATTTGGATCTCACCAGTTTTCCCACAAAAGTCCGTTTCCGGTTCCAGGAACACAATCTCAGATCCTACTTAGCGCTCAGCTGAGGGTCCTTTCCAAGCCGAGACAGTTTTTCCTCGCTCTGCACCCTGACGCTCTGGAATATTCTGTGGGATGGCCCTGCGTTTGGATCTGTCTGATGTGCTACCATGTCCACCAGGCTACTTGTCCCCTTTCTGTGATGTTGCCAGTGCCCCCTGCATCTGGGGTGTGTCTCTGTGTTTCTCCACTGTCAAGTTTTCATTTTTTATTAATTTGAATTTACATTTAAACACTCGATTCGGGCATTGGAAGGTTTCTATAACGCTTGAACCCCTTCGGGCACGCGAACACACTTTTCAGCTGTAAATTGCATGAACTCTGACGACACAAATTTAGATGAACTTCCTGATGAAATGTTTGCAATGGAATCGAGAAGTGTTGCTGGTGAAAAACACTTACCAGCTTTCACAGACTTAGTATGAAGAAAAGAAGGTGAAAGTCTCTCTCCCATTAATATGTTTTGTCTTGATGACCTATTGAAATAATATTTGGGATATATTAGGTCAAATAAAATATGTTAAAATTAATGTCACATATTTCTTTTGTTTTTCTCCAATGTGGTTACCAGAGTGTTTTAAAATTGCCTACGTGACTTGTGTTATATTTCTAAAATACTGTGTTTTTGCCAAGTTGCTTTGGAAAAGGGGTTGTGGCTACTGAATCCACCTGCAGAATATCTCCAGCTTACCCGCCAGCCAACACTGCAAATTATCGGGTAGCTTCCTTTTCAAAGTGAAGTAAGAACGCTGTGAATTTCTCCCCTCCCTCTCTGGCATTTTGAGGGGGTTACTGGAGGCTGCACCTATTGAGCAATCAAAAGAAGCATTTAAAAATAAAAGGCTGAGAGAGATGTCACTTTTTACTTATCAAACACGGCACTAATAATATTTCAAAAAACAAAAATGTGCATTCCTGGTGTGCGTGGGGTGACACAGATTGTCTCAACCAACACCAAGATAAAACCCCTTTCAGAAAACTGTTGCAAAATATATAAAGAGCTTTGGAAATAGTCACAGAACAGAGGACAACTTTATGCAGAAAGATACTTCCTGTGATTTGATAAAAGGGAAAATGTTGAACACATTTTAATCTCTGGATTTCAAGTGGAGGTGATATCTCCTCTCCCCCAGGGGACACTGGGTGATGTTGGGGGACATTTGTGGTTGTCGTGACTGGGGAGGGGGAGCTGCTGGCATTGAGGTTTTTGGGGAAGCCCAGGGAGGCCACTCAGCACCCCCCGGTACCCTGGACTGCCCCACCGCAGAGAAAGATCCAAGCACAAATGTCGGCACAGCCAATGCTAACAAGCCCTGGTTGAAATGATCAGTAACGTGAGACTAGACATGGAAAACAGACATCATAGACTATTATTTAGCCATTTCAAATGATGGTTCAGAATCTGTAACAAGTTCTCGAATGTTCACAACAGCCTTATCTGTAATATTCAAAAAGCGGAAACAACCCAAACGTCCATCAACTGAAGATGAGAGAAATACAATGGGGTTCTTCCCCACAGTGGAATATTAGTCAGCTGTGAAAAAGGAAGTTCTGTTGCTCAACATGGAGAAATCTTGAAAACGTGATGCTGAGTGAAATAAGCCAGACACAAAAGGCCATATATCTTATGATTCCATTTATAAGAAAGTTCTAGAATAGGTGAATCCATAGAGACAGAAAGGAGAACAGTGGTTGCCAGGGGCTGGGGGAGTGAAGGATGGGGAGTGATGGCTGTTTTTGGGGTGATGAAATGCTTTAGTGGGGATGGTTGCACAACTCTAAGAATATACCAAAAACCACTGAGTCTTAGACTTGAGATGGATGAATTGTATCTCAATAGATCTGTTATTAAAAAATGAATCTGTAACGTCTCAGAGAAATTGCTTTGCAACTTTGAGAGAAAGCAAGCAGAATTAAAAATTCAATACTAGCATAATGTCAATTATGTTGAAAAGAGGTAGTAGAAAACTTGGAAAATCTTTAGTAAAATAGAACATGCACACATAGTTAACTGAAAAAAGCAAGTTGCAGAGGTATCTGTACAGAATGCCAAAGGAAAAGAAGACACTAATAGTATATTTCTATAAGCAACTTTTTTTCTGCTTTTTTACAATTTGGTATTAGATACAACCAGTGTAGAGAGTTGCCAGATTTAGCCAACAAAAATGCAAGGCATGCAGTTCGGATAAACAAATGGGACACACTTATACTAAAAAATTATTCATTATTTATCTGAACTTTAAATTTAGCTGTGCATTATGTATTTTATCTGACAACTCCTAACCACTCTGGGAAGAAATCTGTTAAGAACAATGGACGATGGTGGACAGATGCCTTTGAACTTGCCTGGGTCCTTCCCTGGAAGGTAGGAGTTTGGTTCTTTTGTTTAGACATTCCCAGTCTCAGCAGCAAGTTACCCTTTCCCGCAAAGTCTTCCTTGGGCAGTGTTTCCATTTTCACATTGGCTGCTAGGAAACTCGGCATCGAATATGCAGCTCAGCAGTAGGAACTGCAGGGAATCAAAATGTAACTTTAGCTTCTTTGTTGTGTTGCCTTTATTTCCCCTTAGACCCCATTTCCTCCTTTACTTCTTTAAAAAGTTTTTTTTTTGTTTGTTTGTTTACACAATCTCTTTCAGAAAGCATGTGTGAGTTTTTCCGTTGTTCTATTTTTTGGATATCTAAAGGAAGCATATATGACATTTTTGGACAGTTTTCTTGAGGTATAATTTACGTACCATAACACCCATTTTAAGAGTAAGGCTCAATGAGTTTGGGTAAATTTATATGGTTGTGCGTACATCAGTGTTAGAATGCTTCCTTCAGCCAAACAAAGTTCCTTTATGCCTGTTTGCAATCAACTGCTGATCTGCTTTCTGTCATTATCGTTTTGCCTTTTCTTGAAATTTTGGATAAATAGAATTGCAAGGAATGTCATCTTTCATCTGGTTCCTTTAACTTAGTATGATGATTTTGAATTTCTTCCATGGTGTTGCTTGTATGTAAATTATAAAATGGTGTTGCATGGCACATAAGTTATACCTCAGGAGTCTCTTCCTTTCCATTACTAAGTGCCATTCTACTGTATGGATATACCGTGGTTTGCTTTAAAAAGTGTGAATACGTCATTTAAATTTAGAAATCTACTTAAAAACAAGGTTGTATCAAAATTTTCAACTTCTGAATGTCAAGGGACATTATCTAAATTGAAGGAAAAAAGGAAAAAAAAACACTGGGAAGAAATATTTGCCACTTATACACTAGACACAGGGCTGAGAGCCACTATATACAAAGTGTACCTGCAAATCAACAAGAAAAAGACAAACAACCCAATAGGAAATGGCCCAAGAATATAAATAGGTGTTTGAGGAAATACAAGTGGCCTCAAAGCTGGTGAAAGAGTTTAGCCTCGCTCAGAATCAGACTACCAAAGCAAAATGACGTTCTTAGCCTATTACATTGGCAAACATTTCTTCAAAGAACAATGTAGACATGTAAGTGCTGATGTGCGAAAGGTTGACAAGATGTCTGTTGTTACGTGAGAAACTCAAATTGCAAAACAGGCTGTCTGGGAGGAACCCATGGTGGCAACCGCCATCCCCACACATGCCCACATTTGTTTCCAAGTCGGGAGACCCAGAAAAGAAAGGCTCACGGATTTGCAGGCTGGGCTGCCTTCCATTTTTTATCTGGATCCCTTCTATTCCCCCCACCTCCAGGGGAATGTTCTGCTAAAATTAACTTCATCAACAATAATTGATCAGGTTCAGAGCATTTTTATCTTCCTATTATTAGCGTCTCTCTTTGAAAGGACTTTCCTGAAAGACGTGGAGCACTGTTGGGAGCAGGGTGACTTGGGAAGCATTTTTTGCAGCCTCGTTTTGATAAATCATAAATCCCAGGACTGAGGCAGATCCCAGATGTTATTAAATAGAGGGTCCCTCGTGGGGGTCTATTGGTGACATTGACATGCAACTAACTAGAGGAAACCAAAATACGCAAGCTCCTTTCTCCCAGGACAGGGGACAAGGAGCAAAACAGGGGGTCACCTGGGACCGCTGTCTCGTTCTCTCGCTGGCAGTCTTTCTGCCTCCATTAGGAGACACCAGAACCAGGGCCCGAACCATCCACTTGTGAGTGCTTTTATCACACAGGGTGGGTACACGACTAGGGGAAAGCGAGGCTTTTTCCCTAGGAACTCATCAATCCGCTTTAGAGAGCTGTTAGGGCAGATGGCTCTGGAATTTTCCTTGAGGTACTTTGTCCAGTTTCCCCCAGGCCCCTGGTTCTGCTAATTCTGAAGCAGGTGGCTCAGTCCGAGAGCATCGACTCTGGGTGCAGACCACCTGCCATTGCCGACTCACTGTGCCTCAGTTTCCTTTCCCATAAAACAGGAATAGAATGCACCGCATGGGGTTATGATGAGAATTAGTTACATAAAGAATTTGGACAAGTGGTGAGCGTGTCATATAGGTTGGGGCTAGCATTTCTATCCCTGTCGTGAAAGGGCAGCAAACACACACACATACACACACACACACGCACAAAAGTGGCTGTGGGACTGAGCACTAGCTGGGAGCCTGGGACTAGCATGGGCCCCAAATCTGAGCCACGACCCCCCACAGGAAGGCCTCCTGTCCCTGGAGGACAGGAACAGCTGGGTGGGAAATCCCCAGGGATGATCGGGACGTGCACATGCAGCCAGAGAACGAGATGACGGAGAGGCCACCTCCCC
>PVKY010005995.1:0-16545 GCA_004027775.1 Bradypus variegatus
TAGATCATTAAACCTTCTGGAGTTCTTGTCCATATGTGGTGTGACGTAGGGAGCTAACTTTATTTTTTTTTTCTATAAGGAAAGTCAGTTGTCCCACATGGTTTATTGGCTGGTCTGTCTTTTCCTCACCAATTCATACCGACCACCAAGCTTCCAAACAGGCACACGGACTTTGATCCTGGGCCTTTGATCTATTGGTCTGTTCCCCGTGAGTCCTATGTGGTTTGAAATTGAAGCTTTATAGTAAGCCTTAACATTTGGTAGGACAGGTCTATCCTTTTATTTTTTTCCCCCTCAATAAAAATTGTATTCCTATAGATTTGTCAGGCTATGTGAAGGTCATAATTAGTATAATACATTTTGTAAGAAATCCTATTGGGATTTTGATTTGCATTACATTAAATTTAAACATTGATTTGGGGGAAAATCAGCCTTGTTACCATATTGAATGCTATCGATTTATGTTAATGAACGTATTTATGTCTTTGTAGTCTTCAATAAAGATTTGCACTTTTTTCCATAAAAGCCTTGCTTGCACTTTTTTTAAGGTTTTATTTTGTAGTTCATAACAGATTTTCATTAGATTCTTTTTCTAATATCGCCCAGTCGGTTATCAACAGCAAAGTGTTCTCTTCCTAATATTTGCATCTTTATCTCTAATTTCTCTTTCTTATCTTCAGAGGCTAGCAAGGACCTGTACTATGATGTTGGAAAGGGCTGTGAGCTCATATTGTTCCACATTTTGCACTTCCCCATCTTCATTTATTCAGTAACTATTTATTGAGCATCTAATATGTTCCAGGCCCTATGCTAGGAACTAACAGGGAGAAAGGGAGTGGAGCGGGAAGACAGAGAGAGAGAGAACACTTCTTGTAAAATACAAGAATTAAAAGTGTTTTAAATCCTATCCTGACATCTCTAATGATAATGGTGACACATACAGGTGACGATATTTATTGAATTCTTCTTATACACCAGGTTACTTTACATACAGTAGCTCATTTAATTCCTAAAACAATCTTCAGCAGTAATATCTTTATTCCTATCTACAGATGAGGGCAGGGACTAGAATTTGAATCCAGGGCTCTTTTGCTTCAACAGACCAGGCTTGTTGCCACACAACACTGATATATTTAGTTGCATATATTAAATCATCACACCTTGTATTTCCTCAAAACCCCTTCCATGCCACCGTTCCAGCCCCTTTTGTGGGTTTCTTCCCCTTTTGTGACACCCATTACCCTTTGCCCTGGACTTGTATAAACCAGCTGGAGTTAAGAATCCATCCCAAACTTCCTCAGACCTGTCGGCCTTCCTTCTCCTGGGGATGACGGGTGGTTGCCAGGTGTTCCCGGAGGGGGCAGATGTGCCTATAAAGGGGCAGCACCGAGGGGCTCTTTTCTGGTGACAGAACAGTTCTGTATTTTGTTACAAGAATCTGTACATGTGATAGACTGTCATATGCCTTTATCCAAAGGCATATCTCCCCCCCCACCACCACCACCCAAAAAACCACCAAACCTGAGTTCCTGCAAACCCTGTGAAATCCGACTGCAGTCTGCAAAACCACCAATATTGTCCTAGTGATGTTCCCAGTTTGGGGCTATCGCAAATAAAGCTGCTATGAACATTTGTGCACAGGTTTTTGCATGAACATTTGTTTTTATTTCTCTGGATAAATGTCAAGAGTGCAATCGCTGGATTGTATGGTACCTGTATGTCCAACTTTTTAAGAAGCTGCTGGGATGTTTTCCAGAGTGGCTGCACCATCTTACATTCCCAGTTGCTCCACATCCTCGCCAGCACTTGGGGTTTGTTAGTCTTTTTTATTTTAGCCATTTTAACAGGTGTGTTGTGACATCTCGCCATGATCTTAATTTGCGTTTCCCTAGTGACACTGAACAACTTTCCACATTCTTAATTGTCGTCCACGCGGCCTCTTTGGTTAATTGCTTGTTCGGGTCCTTTGCCAATTTTCTACCTGAATTGTTCATTCTTGTACTGTTCAGTTCAGAGTTTTTACCTTCCAATCCTTAAATGTTGGCAAACGATTCAAGTTTTTATTAAACAAAACAAAATACCGCGAGCCAAATAAAATACGTCTGAGCTAAACAGAGTTACAAGTCGTCTTCCTGGGGAGTAGGGGGTGGGCTTTGATCTGGATTAACTTTAGAATCATTGTGTGAATTTCCAAGAAAGATACTGGGTTTCTTTCAGTTTTATGCATATTTCTGTTAACGTCTGAGTCCTGCGTGGAAACTCGCCGTAGAACCCCGTTCGACGGGTTGATGGTTCCCAGGCTACTTGAACCTTCGCTGATTGGCCTCTGCTTCCCGCTGCAAACGCAGGCGGGCTCCGCCCCGCCCACCCGGCTGACCACGCCCCCGCCCAGCGCCCACCGATCCGGGCCCGCCCCTTCCCCGCCCCCGCCTTCTGCCTTTGCTCCTCACTCGTCCCGGGCTGTCCCGTCGGCAGAGGCCGCTGGAACCCCGCAGCAGGGAGCCCTCCCGCAGCCCGGGGACGCGGGCCCTGCCGCGCCCCCAGCCGCTGCCCCTCCCGGAGGCCCGCGGGTCTTCCCTGGAGGGCTGGCCGGGGTGACAGGGGCTGTCCTCCAGCTCACAGGGGAGACGTTGTCCCCGAGGCAAGGGACACGTGTCCTTCCGGGAGCTGCCGGCCTTCGGGGGCGTGGCCGTGCGTTGTGGGATTTGTGTCCCCAAAAAGGACGCGTTCCATCCGACCCCCGGCCCTGTGGATGTGACCTTGCTTGGAGACGGGTCTCCGCAGCTGTACCTGGTTCAGGTGAGGTCACACCCCGTGGGGGCCCTCGTGCACTATTGCTCGTGTCCTTATAGGGAGGAGATTTGAACCCAGAAACAGACCGGGGGCAGACGGCACTGGGAAGGCAGAGGCAGAGGCTGGAGCCCCTGGCCACTAGAAGCCGGAGGAGGCCGGGGAGGAGCCGGGAAGGGGCCTCTTGAGGGAGTGGGCCCTGTCAAGGCCTGGACTCAACCTTCCGGCCTCCAGAACCGCAGAGAACAAGATTGCGGTGCTTCTTGCAGCAGCCCTGAGGAACCAGGATGCTCTGTGCCCTGGAGGGAGAATTGGGGTGCTTGGCCCCTGCTCAGAGAGGCATTGCTGAGCCGCAGGAGCCCGGCCCCCTGGGGCGGGAAGACCCCCTTCCTGGTGCTCCGGAGCCGGCCAGGGTGGTCAGGAGCCCACTCAAGCGGACGTGCCGAGGCTATGCAGGGACCCCCAAGAGACGGACGTGCTGGGGCCACAGCAGAGCCTTGAACCCAGGTCCGGGCCTCTGGTTCGGTGCCCTCACCCAGCAGGTATACATGGAAGCTGGCCGTTTGCTGGCACTGAGGCCACCGCCGGGCCCCTCCCAGCCAGCCTGGATGCACATGTTCCCCTTTCTTCCCCTCAAACAGGATTTGCCGACTCTAAACTCGGCAGAATGCCCCACTGGAGCCAGTGCAGGCCTCACTGGTCATGAATGCACTGGCCCAGAGATTGAGGAGTGCCCCAAAGAGGCCGTCAAGGTGAATGGCAGCCGGGGCCACCCAAGGAAGGGCCAATTGTGTGAGGACTTGGGGTTCAGCAGGGCCACTGCGGGGGGCAGGGATACGGGAGCAAGCTCTGAGCCGAGGACCACAGCCCACCCTGCTGCACATCAACGTGGGCCCCACGGAAGGACTGTGCATTGCTCCACTCTTCCTGGGGGCCTGAAAACTCTTTTTCACCAGGATCCAACTGGTCCTGGGTGGCCCTAGATTTCAGAGGCACTTTGGGCCTCCCTCCCCTTTGGTTTCTCCAGGCACAATTTCTTGGCTGCAGGATTTGCTCCACCTCCTTTCCTAGCTCCTGTCCTGGCCGCCCCCTCAGTCTCTGGTCACCCACAAGGCCAGTCCTGCACCCTGGACCCCTCTCTCCGACACTGGATTGCCCTCTCAGGGTGTCTGTCCTCTTCCCACTCAGCTGTGATTGGCTGGCTTCTCTCTCCTGCCTCAGCTCTCCCCACCCTGCAACCAGATGTCTTCTCCTCCTTGACAAGATCTTCTGGCTCTCTGGGTTCCTCCTTACCTGTCCTGAGCTCTCCAGTGGGGGTCCCCAGGCTGCAGCTCCTGTCTTGCCATCTCTTGCCTCACTGCCTTCCCAGGCTCGGGGGTCCTTGCAGGCAGGCATTCCTGCTGGGCATTCATCCCTGCTTGATGGGCTCAGAGAATTCTTCTCCAGTAGTTTGCCTCCCCTCAACAAGGAGTGACAATTTTCTCTTCCACAGGTCGTAAAAACAGGGCTGAGAAAGAAGCTCTGGATGAACATCAGGACATTTAGTGAGAAGGATACTACTTACAGTAGATAAGGCCCTAAAGCTTGGGGATGTTTGGATGACAGGGCAGTTTAGAGGGGCATTCGAGATGTCTCAAAGAAGAAAAACAAAGAGAATCCACTTTCTAGCAAGTTCCCCAGCAAGTGTTGCCATCCATAAGAAAATATCCAGAGGAAAGAACACCATGTTCAGGATAATTTTGGTACAACTTTTAAATGGAATCTGAAACCTATTATAAGAAGAGAATTCCAGGAGGTAAAAAGAAACTTGCTGTGCTCTGTGCAGCTAGAGAATTGCCCAGCATTCAGCCCTTGCTGTGCACTGAGGAATCCATGCTGGAGAGAAGGCCTGTGAGCGCACCAAGCGGGGGAAAACCTTTGGTAGAAAATCATGTCACAAAGCATTAGAGAGTTCACGCTGGGGAAAAACCCTGTGAACATAATACATGTGGCAAGGCTTTAGCTGCAGTTCAGGCGTGATCGACACCGCAGAGTTCACACTGGAGAGAAGCCCTAGGAAGTGGAAGCCTTCAGTCAGAACCCCATTCGCCATGCACACTGGAGAGTTGACACAAAGAGCAAGAAGCCCTGAGGACGTGGGGAGGGCTTCTGTTGGAGCATGCTCGTCACTGAGCGTTAGAAGTTACACTGGGAAACCCTGACTGTCCTGACTGTGGGAAAGCCTTCAGCTACATCCCAGGTTTTCCTCGGCATCAGAGGGTTTACACAGGAGAGAGGCCCATAGTGAATGTAGCGAGTGTGGGCTGGGGGCCTTCAGACGTCCTCTGTCCTCCAGAATCTGAGCACTCGCCCTGGAGAGAAGTCACTCTTGGGAGAAAGGGCCCTTAACTGGCGCTCCCCCTCACCCACCATCAGAAGGCCCATGCAGGAGAGAAGCCTGGCCAGGCAGCGTCTCCTGCGTCACCCTTCGCCAGCGCCGTGCCCACCTCTGCGTTTAAAGGGGATGGCTGCTGGGAAAGGAGAACTCTGTGGACACCCTTGGCCTGTTTGGAACGGCCCCTCACTCCAGCACATGTGAACTCTTGAGGAGTCGGTTCTCTGCATCTGTATGGCGTCTAGCTCAGTGTCACGACGCACAGGGGTCGGGTGTCCTGTTGATCCAGAGATTAAACAGATGGTCAGAAATCCTTGAGGGGATGACTTCCATTTCAGCATGATGAGTGAGCCCCCCTGCAGCCCCAGGCTAACAAGTGTCCCATCTCTCGCTATCCCTGGGAGAGGACGGCTGGCTGGCTGGCGTCACAGAGAGGCGGGTGTGAGGGCTAACGTGCCGGCCAGGAGCAAAGCTGGAGGGCCGGGTCCAAACTCCTTGAGGTCTCCTAAGGCCCCGTGCCCGGTGCTGCCTCCTTCGGTGTCCATCCCCAACAAGGACCTGATCAACTTCACCCTCTAAACTCACTCCTTATTAGAGAAATAACTCCGACAGGTGACTGGATCCAGGGAGACGGGGGTGGTGGCTGCTTTCCACCACGGCCCTGCTGACCCTGGTCACCTCCCTTTCAAGCCCTGGGTAGTGTCAGCCTCCCTGCTCTGGCACCGAAGCTGGCAGTCGCCCCAGCCTCAGGCACGGCCGGGATTAAGGAAAGGGGGTGAGGTCTGGCAGCTCACGGGGCTGGCGGGCTGCAGGAGGGGGCCGCACATTGGGCGGGGGCCCTGCGCGCCCAGGGGCGGTGGGGAAGTAGAGGCAGGGGCGGGCAGGGCACGGGATCGAAGGCGGGGTCTGGGTAAGGGCCTGGGATGGAAGAGCCCCCCGAGGCGCCAGGCTTGGCCGGGGGAGACCTCCCGCCGCGGCCACCGAGCGGCGCGGTCCTCCGAGCGCCTAGAGCGTCCCGGAAGCGCCCCCAGGGGTGGAGCCGCCGCGGGCGGGGCGCGACGCTCACTTCCGGCCGGCGCGCGCGGTCCGCCACCTCCGGGCGCGGAAGGTGAGTGGGCGCGGGGCTCGGCGGCGGGGGCAGCGTTCTGGGGCGCCCGAGGCTTCCCGGGCGCGCAGCCGTGCGGTTTTCCCCGCGGGCCCGGCCTGGACGGCCGCGTCCGTCCCCGCCCCGGTCGGGCCGCGCCGACCCTTGCAGAGCCGCCCCCCGCCCTGACCTTGGCCTCGGGCGCCGGAGCCCAGGCGAGCGATGCTGGGGGCGCGGCAGCAGGAGCAGGCCGCGAAGCCCTGGCTCTGGGGGTTCGAGGGGTTTCCGTTTGCGGGGTGCCTTGGCCGGCGTGCGCCTTCCCCCACCCGCCCAGAGCCCCCCTGACGGCAGCTTGTCGCTGTCTTCGCCTTGCAGAAGGGAAACTGAGGCCCGGAGAAGCCCCCTGACCTGAAGTCTCCCAGCGGAGGGGTGTGTGAGCTGCGCCCTGCGCCTGAGCTGTCCGAGATGCCGCCCTTTCCCGCGGGGCGCAGAACTCCAGGCCGGGAGAGGGGGCGTTTGCCCCCCCGCCCCCCCAGCCTGTCGCAGCCCCTGGGTGCGGGACCCGCTGCAGCTGGCGCTGGCTCCTGCGGGGCGACCCCCACCTCCGTCTGCAGTGCACTCGCTTTTCCCAGACCGGGCCCCCCCGCGCATTAACTGTGCCTTAAGATGTCACTGATTGAGGCTGTGCTCTTGCTTATCCCAGACAAGTGCAGGGAGATCTCGGCCAGCAGGAAATGATATGACTCACTCGGATCTCTTGGCTAAGGGGTTTTGTATTTCTTAGTGGTTCTTCAAAGCAGCTTCATAAGAATGTTAAGGTACCTGTAAATTTGCAGGAAAAAGTTGTGAACTTTTTTATTCACAATAAAACCTCACAGGACTAGTAAGAAGAAATCCCTGTGAAAAGCCATTGGTAGTGGCTAGGATTGGATGATATGGCTTCTGGTAAAAACACAAATGTAGTATTTCATCTCCATGTATTAAAAAATATACTTGTACAGTGTTTTATGCTTGTATTTCATGGTATTAAAACAATGAAGTTAAAAAAAAAAAAGATGTTGCTGAGGTGGTGGGGGACCCAAATGTCACGCCTGCACCCCCCCCTTTCCATGCATCCGCCTTACCAGGCTGGCCTTGATCCTCCCCACCTGTGGGAATGAGGTCTGCCGGGGCGGGCAGCCTCCCCCTCTCTTGGAGCAGTTTCCTTTGCAGCCCTTGCTGAATGTCCTTCTTGCCCCACTCCTCTTTACACTCCAGAATGGAATTCTTACTGTATCACAGTATGGAAGGAAAATTTAAAGAAAACCTCTTCCCACGTGGGACTCAGGCCGTCCCTGCAAACTAAATAAGGAAAGGGTCTTTGACCCCAAATGAGTGGGATGCCTGCAGTGGGAGCCTGGGGGCTCGCCGGGTAGAGGAAGTTCTTCCTCCGGAAACGTCTCCCTCGGCCCTCCAGGAAAAGCCTCCTCGGGTTTAACGCAGAGCCCTTCTGGCTGAGGCAGCCCCTGTGTCAGGTTTCCTCCCTCCCGGGGCCAGTGGCCCCCAGCTGTGGTGCAGGAAGTTGTGGGGGAGCCAGGGTGCTTTTCTTGGTGGCTGAGGCCATGGCCAGGAGGATGCTCTGGGTCACTCGCTGTGCTCAGCACACGGCCCAAAGTGCCCCTTACCGAGGGGACAGACCCGGTCCCGGCCACCTGTGGCCCAGACCCTGTGCACCCCGAGGCTTCACTGCCTTCCCCCTGGCGGCCCTTGACTCCCCCGCTGTGTGGACGAGCCCCTTCCCGCCTGCACTGCTTGGAGCCGGCCTGCCGCCCCACCGCTCTCATCCTGCCCTGGTTCTCGTTTTCCCCAGGTCCCAGGTGCGCACACCTCCAGGAGGCCTCGGGGAAGATGGCAGCCCTGGGGGACAACCAGGAGCCCCCTCCTGCCGTGTCCCCTGTCAGTGTCTCGTCACCAGGGATGCCTCCTGGAGCCCACCACGAGGCCGTGCTCCACCTCCACGATCGTCCACATGGTACTGCCCCTGAGGCTTGCCCCCCGTCACAGACTCCCCGCCGCTGCCCCCTGCACCCCACCATGCGCCTCCCTCGTGCCCCCGCCCACCAGGGGGGCCACCAAACGCTGCTCTCCAGGATGCGGGTCCTGCACCCTCAGGCCAGGCCCCAGGAGGGGCAGGGGTGGGTGCACGCTGACCCTCAGGCCTCCGCCGCTGCTATTTTTTCTGGGCTGGGGAGGGGGGGGCGGGAAGGGAAGGGAAGTGTGACCCAAGTGAGTGGCCTCCCCTCTCTGAGCCTTTGTTTCTGAGCCAGGAAAACAGGAAGTTCCCAGAGCTCCTGCCAGCCTGCTTTGGGCTGTGGTCCCAAGGGACCACGGGGAGGAAGCCGCTTCCTCTCCACCCCGCCTCGGTCTCCTGTCGGGCTGGGAGGTGGTGCAGGTGAGGGCGTCGGGGGCCAGGGGTTTCCACCCCGCAGCAGGCCTGGCCTTGCCGCCTTGCGGCCGAGCTGGGGGTAGCAGGATGAGGACCCCGGCGCCATGCTCTGCAGCCAGCGCCAGGCCCAGGAGCGGGAGGACGCGCTGCAGGGTTCCTGCCCCTGGGGGTCCCGCTCTGAGTGGGGCAAGTGCCGTGCTGAGCCCTGAGAAGCAGCCACGCTGCACCAGGGCCTGAGCGGCCTTGTCATGTTGGCTCTTGGTGGCAGCCCTGTCAGGTGACCGTCGCCCAGTCACGGAGGAGGCCGGTGAGCCCCAGGCAGCTTACGGAGCTTGCGCCGGGTCATGCAGCTGGGAGTGAACGGGTCCCTCCAGGTCGGTTTCTGTGCCTTGCCCGGCCCCGGGGACGCGCCTCCACAGTGGCGCCTGCTGTCCGTGCGCCCCGGCACGCAGGGTGGGGCTGCGGCTCCAGGCTCCATTTCCTGGGCTCAGACTAGACGGCGCTGTGGGGAGGGCGTGTGGGTGGAGCTGGCACTGCTGGGAGGGGCCCAGGCGTCCCCAGGCACCTAGTCTATGCCAGGGGCTGCAGGAGGAGGAGCAGCTGGGCCCGGCCAGCGGGAATTTCCAAGCAGGCCGTGGCTGTACCTCAGTTTCTCACATGACCCTTCCCGAGGGGGCCCCGGAGGTCTGGGAGGAGCACACGGAGGCGGCAGAATCAAGGCCAGGCCCAGCAGACCTGAGCTGCGCCCTTGACCTCTCCTTGGACCTCCTCTGGTGGACAGAGCATGGCTCCTAGGGGCATCATCTTGGGGCAGCGTGGGGAACAGCGTGGATCAGCACAGGGGGCACAGGATGGAGGGGGGGCCCCGGGCACAGGTTCCCCACGAAGGCCATGCACCCCGCCTAGGACCCAGGCTCCTGGCAGGCAGGCTCGGGTCAGGTCCCGGGACCAGTCTGTGCGTGTGTCCCCGGCTGTCAGGAACCACCTCTGTGCCAGCTCTGCCTGGGGTGGGGGCTGCCTTCAGGAGAGGCGAAGTGGGGGGTGGCCTGTCCCAGAGGAGACAAGTCAGGGTGACCGTAAAGCACCAAGCTGTGGGCCCACGGGAGACAGTCCAGTGGGGTTGGAGCTGCTGATGGGGGCGGGGGTGGCCTCCCTTGCCCAGCTGTGGGCCCCATCACACAAAGTTAGTTTGGGGTTCGGGGCACCCGCCTCAGTGCCCAAGCAGCCCACGAGGGCAAAGACCACCCCCTGGAGTCTCAACCTTTCTTCTCTGCTGAGGCTTCGGCAGTGCTCTGGGTCCACTGGTCTGTAGTAGAGGAGACCCCGGCTTTGGGAACCATGTCCAGGGCCCTCCAGCAAGCTAGGGGCTGAGGCAGCCTCCCCAGAGCCCCCAGCTCCCAGGCTGGGGTCCCAGGGACTTCCTGGCTCCACCTCACAGGTGGACGTTCCAGGGTGCAGTTTCGGAGCCTCTGGCAGGGCCTGCAGCAGGATGCCGGGGCTGTGGGGATGTGGGGAAATAGGCAAGCCCTTGGAGGATGGGGAGAGGCAGGGAGCTGCGTGAGCGGGCGGCACAGCGAAGTGGGGAGTCGGGCCGTGCAGCATGGGCTCGAAGGCCACTGCCTGCCCCGGGCAGCTCTGTCCTGGGTGGGGGTGCGGGGTGGCCCTTCTGGGACCTCTCGGCCTCTTCCAGAGATGCCAGTCAGGAGCCCGTGCTGGGGTTGGGGCATTTGTGGGGCCCCGGCTGCATGGAGGACTCTTGTGCCCCAAGGCTGCCCCCCAGAGCTGGTGCCTCTGGAGAGTCCTGGAAGGTTTGTTGTGTTCTGTGGGTGGTGGTTTGTGGGCAGGTTGGGGTGGGGAGGGCTGGGACAGCCCAGGCTGGCAGGGATCCACCCAGCGTCTTCCTGGCTGGGCTGTCTGGCCCTGGCACCTGAGCCCTGACCTCCAGGTGCCCCTGGCCGTCCCCTCCCAGCCCCGTGGCCGGCTCCTCCTCCCTGCAGTCCAGGCCCAGGCCCAGCACCTTCCAGGCTGTCTCCCCAGATGAGGGAGGCCCCTCCCAGCCAGGCAAGTGCCTGCCACCCTCCCGTCCCCACGCACTTACTCAGCCTCCTTGCCCTCCACATGTATGCCCAGCAGCTGGGCACCCCTGCTGCTTCCCCAGCCACCCCGGAGCCTTTGGCCTGGGGCCCTGGGGGTGGTTGGTGAGCCCCAGGGCTCTGGGAGGACTGGCCTGGCCTCCAGCGTCAGGCCCACGCTGTCTCTGTGGCGGGCACTGTGTCCTGGGGCCCTCCACAACCACAGGGCAGAGCGGGGTGGAGGGTTGGCACCCTGAGGCTAGAGCAGGCTCCTCCCCTGGGTGGACCCCTGCCCCAGGGCCTGGCCGCCCTGCAGGGCTCTAGCAGGGGCGGAGGCAGCCGGGACCCGCACTCCAGGGCATTGCCCTAGCGGCCTGGGACCACCCCCGATGCCCGAACCCCGTTGGCCTCTGACTGGCGTCTCGGGTGCACCCGCTGCCCGTGCCCCACCTGGGGCAGGGCTTTGGTGCGTGTTGTGTCCCTGGTTGTGCTGTGGTCCCTGTGAAGGCGCAGCCCTGGGAATGAGGGGGTCGGGGCTCAGGGCCCTCCCCCCAGGGCTCCACCTCCGGGCCCTGCATTTGGGCACCCACAGAACGTGTCAGGTCCTGGGTGGCCACGTGGCTCTCAAACGGGCCGTTCCAGTGACATGGGGTCCCCGGAGGACTGCAGGCGACCTGGGGTCACAGCCCAGAGAGAGGCTCCAGCTGCACCCCTCATGGGGCAGGGGCTGGCGGTGGCCCCCGCCTCTGGGGAGGGGTGTCCCACAGCATGGGCGCCTCCTGAAATGTCCCAGTCCTTCCCTGCTCCCCGCACAGTTGGCCCCACAAAGCCTCCCTCCCCGCAGGCCTGGAGCTCCTGGGTGCTCATTCTGTGTCCTCTACTCAGGGCAGCCAGCCTGGGGTGGGGTGCGGAGGGGGGCGGAGTGGCTGCCTGGCCTCAACACACGGGGCTGGGGTGGCCCAGCAGGGGCAGAGGTCGCTGGGCAGGTCCCTGCCCACCCTGGGCACAGGGCCAGCACCTGACCTCCCGAGGCCATTTCCTCATCCGGGGAATCTCAACCCGCACAGAACAGGGGGTCCCACAGAGGGGCTGCTGGTGTCAGTGGGGGTGGGCCCAGAACCC
This sequence comes from Bradypus variegatus, assembly GCA_004027775.1. Lineage (NCBI taxonomy): Eukaryota > Metazoa > Chordata > Mammalia > Pilosa > Bradypodidae > Bradypus > Bradypus variegatus. Next base: position 11,868 of record PVKY010005995.1, read on the forward strand.
CCAGTGCAGCCCCCAGGAGAGTGCCTGGAGCTCTCCCCCCCAGCCTGTCCTGCTTGCCTGAGCCCACCTCCCCATCTGCACCCCGCAGCAGGGGTGGGTGCAGACACAGCTCTGCCCAGAGCCCAGACACTCCCCAGGCGGCGAAGTGTGCATATACCCTGCCCCGGAGGCACCAAGACCCTGGGCTGGGCTGGGTGCTGCCACCCCTGTCCTGCTGTGGCCAGACAGCAGATGAAAGGAGGGCGGCCTGGCTGGAGGCCGTGCCGCCTTGGCGTGGCCTTGAAGGAGCAGGAGCCTGCAGCTGGGGCGGGCGGCTGTGAGGTGTGCATGGGTGTTAGGTGTGCACAGCTGCAGTTGGCTCAGGAGGGGGCGGCTCGTGGGGCCCAGCACCCGGTTTCCCAGGCTTGAGGGAATGCTGAGGAAATGGGTCCTAGAAGGCTGGGTGCCCTGTCCCAGGGAGGCGCGCTGGCCTCGGTCTCACCGGCAGCCACCCCGGGGCAGGTGCAAGGGCCCCTAGCGCCTTCGAATGCACGGCGTTTTTGCACCCTCCACGTTGTTCTCCTCTACACGTGTACCCCAGCTCCTCCCAACTTAGCGTCTCGGTGATGCTGGGCCTCTACACCGTCTCCCTCCCCCCAGGTGTCCCGACAGTGTCCCCCTTCAGCAGTGGTGAGTGGACACACGGGCCACCCAGCAGTCAGCTCAGAGCTCTCACCAAAGGCAGCTTCTTGGTGGAAGTTGAGCTGAGCGTGGCCTCTGAGGAGGACGAGCTGCCCTCCTCAGTGTCAGGGTTCGTCTCTCTACGCCTCAAACCTGTGACCCCCGTTAGAAAAGGCCGGAGCCTCGTCAGGTCTGATTCAGTGGGTTTGGGCTTCATCAGGTGACCTCCCACTCAGTCACGAGTGGAGGGACAGACGACAGTTTAAAAGTGAAGAGCACTCAAGACAAGACTTCACCTTTAACACATCGTTACTAAAGGAGCACTTAAGGTAGAAGGAGCAAGTTTACAATGTAAAAAGTGATACATTACCAAGCCTGGGAGACCCCCCCCTCCAGACGCAGCTGGACACAAGATCAGAGGGCTCCCCCTTGCCTCAGTTACAGAGAATTTATAGCCCTTGATTTAGATAAACTTCAAGTCATATTTTCACATTAAGTGACGTTTCATGAACACTAATTTCTCACGAAGAGAAGCATCTCGGTCCACGAGTGGTTCAAGATCAAAGGAGGGCATCCACGTTATCCGAGACTTAGCCTTCAGTGCCCATGAAACTACTGATAATATTTTTACTAATTTAGCTATGATTTCTGTAAGAGCAACATAACATACTTTTACTTGTATAAAGAAGTAAAAATTAGAAAAGAAATCACTATTACTTGTCTGTAACTTGTTAATATAGTTTTTTTTAAATTTTATTCTACTGATCAGTTTTGCCATTACATCATATTGATAAGCATACATTTGATTGGACTGTATTCAACGTTGCTACGTTATTTACGGCTTCTCTATGATTGAAGTGACAGCTGCAGCCCGTCCTGTTCTCACAGAGGACCAGGGATTACATGTTGTCTGTATCTAAGAAGAGTGAGAAGCCTTTCTGCTTTCTTGAAAACATTCACAGCTTTTTTAACTGTTTAGCTTCCCCTTCAGTATAATCTTCTAACATGGGACTTGAAGGGTGTGACACATCTGTCCCAGTTATGACAGTGAGGCCTTTCCACCGTTTATCATTTGGAAATTGTAAAGTCCCGTTAAATATGCTTCTGTGTCGGAAGGAATAGCTGGTTCTTCACCCTCGGAACAGAAAGCCTCACGTGGTCTGTGAGAGCAGCGGGGAGAGGAGGCAGCGTCCTCACCGTCGGTTCCTCAGTAGAGATGTTATCCTGCGATTACAGCCCCAAGCTGTGCAGGGTGGGTCCACAGCGGACCTCGGGGGGCTTTGGGGCACAGGCTGCTGGGGAGCTGGCTGCCAAGTTGGCAATGGCCAGTGGTGCCAGAGGCTCACCCCTCCGCGGACATGCCCGGGTCTCCATGGTGGGGCCTGGGGCTGAGTCACAGCGGGAGCCTAGAGGGGCCGGGACAGGGAAGGCCCCCCAGGTCCTCAGGGCCCCAGGGCACAGTGTGTGTGGCGGCTAGGGGCTGAGGGGCAGGGTCACGGTTCCAGGGCAGTGTTAATAGGATGGGGGGTGGGTGGGCTGGAAGCCAAATAGGGAGCTAAGGGGGGTCGAGAGGCAAAATGACCCGGGCTTGGTGGTGGTACTGGAGCAGGGCACTGACAGGGCAGAGCTGGGAGCACAGGCCAGGGATAGGGGCCGATCCTTGGCCGCCCTGAGCTTTAGTCCATGCCTAATGGGCTGAAGGAGGTGAACACCCAGAGCTGGGCCTTTGGGTAGGCTTCCCGGAGGAGGTGGCTCCTGAGCTGCGCTGGGGAGGAAAGTGAGGGGCGCCCCCGTGGGGAGCCCTAGGCAGCCGCACCGAGGTGGGGCCCCCTGCCGGCTGGGACAGAGGCCACCTGGCTGGCTGCAGAGGGGGGCCGGAGGATGAGGGGTGTGCCGGGGGGCAGGTAGTCTGCTTTTGGGGGATGGGGGAGCAGAGGTGGGCAGCAGGAGACGATCCACAACCCGCCATCCCCCCCAGGCTCCCCCGGCTCCAGCCCGAGCCCTGAGGGCTTGTCCCGGCTGCAGAGGGAAGAGGAGCTCCTGGACCGGGGTCTCCAGGACGTCCGGGAGGTGGAGCCGGGGAGGGACACGTGCTGGCCCGGTGAGTGAGGGGACCCGGGGGGCTGGGGGACCTGCTGGGCCGGGGTCCCGGGGCCCGGCACACACGCACCTCTACCTGGAGTGGCCGGGAGCCCGCTGTGCCCCCAGCCTCCGGGCACGCCCTCTGCCGGAGCCCCTTCTCTGTCCCCCGATCTGAACTCACTCCCCTCCCTGTCCCTGTTTCATCTCAGACAAGTCCTGAGGCTGTGACCGCAGCCTGGTGGGACCCCCCGGGGCCCCAGACGCTCAGCCCCCACCCCATGGCTCCCGCAGCTGCCGCACTGGACGGTCCCAGCGGGAACTCACCTCCCCACTCTGGCTGGGGTCTCTGACTGATGGCAGCCCCACCCCACCCTTACCCTCCACTGCCTGGCTGGGGGGCCTTAGTCCCAGCCCTCGCCCCCCTGCCCCTGCCTCGCCTCGACGCCCTCAGGATGTGCACCCAGGTTGGCTCTCAGTGCTGCACTGGGAGACCCCGGGGGGCAGGTCAGAGGTTGCACCGGGAGGTCCCTGGTGCTCTCATGGCAGCACCCATAGGGAGGGAAGTGGGGGGTGCGGAGCTGTCCCCTCCCGGGCCTTCCCGCGCCATCGGGTTCACGGTCCCCAGGGAGGGGGGCCCCAAACAAGGCTGTCCCTTCCTGAGAGGCTTCTCCGCGGCCCTGTTGGCGGTTTCAGTTGCACAGTCCCCCCTGGCAGGGGCTGCCCTGCGCGTCGTGGGATGTTTGGCAGCCCCCACCGCCCCCACTGGGTGCTGTAGTGACCCCCCCCTTGTCTCAAGCCAGTGCCAAGGGTTTCCTGGGGGCCCAACTCCCCTTCCTCCTCCACCTCTGAGCCTCTGGCCTGGAGCAGTGGAGCAGTGCCCGTGAGAGGCTGGAGGGAGCCGGGCACCCCTAGGCACCCACTGCAGCCCCTCCGTGGCCCTGGCCGCTCAGCCCCACTAGGATTCTGTCTGGTCTCTTTTCTCAGTGCCGTGCGAGAGGAAGGCCAGTGGGTAGACCACAGGCCTCAGTGCTTCCCTCCAGCACACCTGCCAGGCCAGGCGGCGAATCCGGTTGCCCCGAGACTCACCCCTGAGCCTCTGCCTCCGTGCCCTCGTGCCCTTCTCAGGCTACGCTTCTTGGCCATTTGCCCACAGAGTCAGTCACGAAGGCACAGGAGATGCCCGTGTGGGTCTCCTGGTGCCAGCAAGTGCCTTCCTGCTGGTCAAGCCGGCAGCTCTGCCAGCCTGGCAGCCCCCCCTCCCCTGCCACTCCTGGCACAAGGCAGCCGTGGCTTAAGCTCAGTGGTTGTCTTGCTGTGTCCCTGGTGGACATGCCCCACAGGAGCAGGCCCACTAGGCGTGTAGGCACAAAGCTCGTCTTCCCCATGGCCGCTGCGCTGGGAGGGACGGCACACAGGCCACTTCCCCCCCCGGGTCCCAGATCCGTGCTTCCACCTGCGGGGGACACAGCAGCAGACAGTCATGCAGTGTTTGTTCATTTAGGGGGGCACACTGTGTCCCCTGGCCATGCACCTACCACCACCCTGCTTATGCCATCACCTGGGTCCCTGGGCCTAACGGAATTTCACACGGGGTCCCCTGTTGCATCTCAGACCCCTGCAGGCCCCGGGCTGCTGCAGCCTGAGGAAGTGCAGGCAGGGGCCCCTCTGCCAGGTGCAGGCACCTTGCCGCCACATGTTCATGGTCTTTACAAAGGATGGCGCTAGAGTAAGGGTCCCTGTCAGCTGTGTAGCAGCAGCCAGACGAGCCTGGGGAGTGGGCTGTGCTGTGGCACCCATGCGCACCTCCATCCCCGCCCCACGTGCTCCCTCCATGCCACCTGGCATTGTCAGGGCCACGGGATGTGGTGAAGGGGCACCTGGCCATGTGGGGGGTGGGCACAGTGACAGGCCACCTGGCATCGTCAGGGCCGCGGGA
>PVKY010005996.1:0-16547 GCA_004027775.1 Bradypus variegatus
AGTCACCACAATCCAATTTCATTACCATTGAGAGAATGGAGAAAACAGTGAAATCATTTTCTTTAAGGCTCAATTCTCTAATGGAATATCATTTGAGAAAGGCTGTTTTAAGGTAACTGCTAAAATAACATTAAAAAGCTTATAATTTCCAAGATAATAGAGGGGAAAATAGGGACTATTAAAATTAAAAGAAGACAAGAGAAGGAATATAGAACAAGTAGCACAAATAGGAAATACTTAGTAAGACGATGGATTTAAACCCAATACATCAGTAGCTACCTTAAAAGCAAAATCATCAGAGTAGATTAAAGAAAATTATTTACTGTTTATAAGAGAAAAATAATAATACAAAGAAATTGAAAATAAAAGGGCAAAAATGTAAGCACTATCAAAAAATAGGATGACCATATAAGTAACACTATAAAATGAAAAAAATTTGAGTTCATGGAAGAGGTAACTCCAAAGGTGTATGTGCTTAATACCATAGCCTCAAAATATATAAAGCAAAAAGTGACAGAACTACAAGAAAAAAAAGACAAATCCACACAGAGCAGGAATTTTTTAATGCAATTTTATTGAGATATATTCACACACCATATAATCCATCCAAAGTATACAATCAATGGCGCACAGTATCATAGTTATACACTCATCAACACAATCAATTTTAGAACATTTTCATTACTCCAGCATAAAGAAAACAAATAAAAATAAAAAGAACACCCAAAACATCCCATACTCCTTATATCCCCCTTTTATACAAACTGTATGCTTAATTTTACTGCTCATCTGCCCTTACACTGGGTAAAGGAAGTGTCAGTCACAATATTTTCATAATCACACAGTCACACAATAAAAGCTATATAGTTATACAGTCATAAACTAGAATCAAGTCTACTGGATTACAGTTCAACCAATTCAGGTGTTTCCTTCTAGCTATTCCAATACATTACAAACAAAAAGGAGTATCTATATAATGCGTAAGAACAACCTCCAGAATGATCTCTTGACTCTAGCTGAAATCTCTTAGCCACTGAAATTTTACTTTGTTTCATTTCTTTTCCCCTTTTTTGGTCAAGAAGGCTTTCTCAATCCCATGATACCAGGGTCAGGCTCATCGCTGGGAGTCATGTCCCAAGTTGCCAGGGGGATTTACATACCTGGAAGTCATATTCCATGTAGGGGGGAGGGCAATGAGTTTATTTGCAGAGTTGGCTAAGAGGCCATATGTGAGCAACAAAAGAGGTTTTCTGGGGCTGACTCATAGGCATAATTTTAAGTAGGCTTTGCTTCTCCCTTGCAGGAATAAGTTTCATAAGGGCAAGCCCCAAGATAAGGGGCTTGACTTATTAAATTGGGAGTCCTTAATGCTTGCGAGAATATCAGGAATTCCCCAGGTGGGGAATTTTAATGTTTCCACATTTTCCCCAGCCCCTCAAGGGGACTTTGCAAACACTTTTTTTATTTTCTGCTCAAGAGCGGAAAATTTTAACACATCTCTCTGGGTAACTGATAAACAGACAAAAACGATATTCAATTTTTAAAAACACAATTAAGAAACTTGATTTTATTGACATATACAAAATTCTCTACTCAGCAACTGCAGAACCACACACACTTCGCCAGTACTTAAGAGAACATCTTCCTAAACTGACCATCTGCTGAGTCATAAAGCAAGTTTCAATAAATGATAAAGGACTGACATCACATAAAGTACATTCTCTAAATAAAATGCATTTAACCTAGAAATCAAAAACAAACTGAAAGAGTCTCCCATGTTAAGAAATTACAAAAAATAGTGCAAAAGTCAAGGACAGTATCAAGATAAAAATTAGAAAATATTTTGAATTGAATGGTAATGAAAATACCAAGTATCAAACCTTGTGGGACATAACCAATCCCAGGTTTAGAGGTGACATACTTTTATTGAATGTATTAAAAGACAAGACAAAAGATAAGTCACCATCTTAAGTTTCCAGGCTTTTCTTTAGAAAAAGAACAGTAAAATGAACCCAAGGAAAGTAGAAAGAGGGAAATAATAGAAATGAGCTAAATTAATTAAACAAAACACAGGCATACAAAAAAATTAAAAAAAACCTGGTTCTTTGAAAAGACTTATAACATTGATAAATCTCTAGACTGATTATGGAAAAAAAGGGAGAAGACATAAATAACTAATGTCAAGAATGAAAAAGGGAACAAACACCAAAACCAAAACATACCTTATACAGACACTAAAAAGATAATGCCTGCCCCAACCACGATGGCAGAGATGGAGTTAGAGAAGTTAGTTAGATGCAACAACCAGCAAGAACTAGTAGAAACTTCTTTCTCAAAGCTCCAGAAAAAAAAAAGGTAAAGGACTACAGCAACAGAGACAGCACTAAATCAAGAAAAAGACAACTTAAAAGCACTAGGATCTCATGGCACCCAGGCTGGCCCCTCTACTACCCCCCACTGGCTCTGTGGAGCCAGCCAAGACTCCCAGTGCATATCCCTGGAACCCAGTTCCAGAGGGAACAGAGTAACCCTTATGCATGTACTGGCTCTTGTATATCTGGCTCAATCTGTCTGGTGGTGGCCTCAGGGACTTGCCCTGCATGTAGAAGACAGCTCACAGAGCTGTCCTACAGAACACTGGGAAAGCCATCAAGTTGTGGCTGCCTGGGGCAAAGGACTGCTGAAAAACTGTTTCCTAAGGAAGAGAGAACATTCATATCCGTGTAAACAGGAAAATTCTAGTCACATGCTTATGCCCAAGACAAAGCATATGGGCAGAAAAATCAGGAGGTCCCTGTGCTTTGGCCTGGAGCTATTCTCTAAACTCATTGTATGGATAAGCCGTGAAGACACTCTCAAACAGGCAGATCTGCAAAGACTGGAAGGATGTTTTCTTTTGTCTCCTTTTTTTTTTTTTTTTTTGGTTAGCTCGTTAAAGGAAAGCTCTGTTATGGCACTACCTGGATACAAGCTTAAGAAGACGCCTCAGAGTCTAAATTCCCAAATAACACATCAAATATTAAAATGTCCAGAGTTCAACAAAAGGTTACAAAACAGACAAGAGGAGGACCAGACCTGGGACATACAGAAGACTTTCAAAAACTGCTCTTAAATATCTCAAAGAGCTAGAGGAAAGCATGGACAAAGAATTAAAGGAAATAGGAAATGGAGAGATGAATACAAAGAGTATATATACTGGATGGATTCTATTAAGGGAAGAGAAAAGGCTCAAAAGGACATTATTGGGGCTATAATCTTTGTATCAATGTTAAATTTCTTGAACTTGATAACTGTACTCAAGGTGGTTTAAAAAAGATAAAAGTATATAATATACAACTTTATGCTATGAGACCTAAAAATTCAGATGAATGGATGAATTCCTAGGAAAACATAACTTAGTAAAACTGATACAAAAAGAAATAGGAAATATGAATAGTCTTGTAACTTTTAAGCAAGTGAATCAATAATTTCAAATTTTCCTACAAAGAAACCTCCAAAGCCATATGACTTCACTGGAAAATTTTACCAAACAATTAAGGAAGAAATAAATTTCCAATATTACAGAAAACCTTTAAGAAAACAAAAAAGAGAGAACACTGCAACTTGTTTTATGAGGCCAGCATAATCTTCATACCAAAACTTATCAAAGAATTATGACAAAGGAAAATTCTAGGTCAATATAACTCACAAACAAAAATGCAAAAGTCTTAAACTAAATATTAGGAAACTGAATCCAGCAATACATAAAAAGGATAACACATCATGAAAAGCTATGTTTACTTTAGAAGAAAAAATCATATGGTCATCTCAAGAGATAGACAAAAGTTCTTGATAAAATTCAACACATATTCAAGATTAAAAAAAAATAAGAAGAAACTCGCTTAGCAAACTAGAAATAGAGAACTTCCTTAATCCAATAAAAGGAATCTTCAAAAACAAATAAAAAAGAAAACAAACCCACAGCAAAGACAGTACTTAATGGTGAAATGCCAAAACCTTTCCTTTTGAAACTGAGATAAGAGAAGTATGCCTGCCATCACCACTTCTATTCATCATTATACTGGAATCAATGCAGAAGGTATGAAAAAGAAGTACAGGGAATGAAGAGGAAGAAATAAATCAGTCATTATACATGATGACTGGGTACATAAACAATCCAAAAGACTCTATACATAAATCATTAGAATTAGTAAGAATTAATTAGAATGAATAAACTACTTGGACATAAAGTCAACAACATATAAAAATCAATTGTGAATGCAAACAGGGAAAAAAAGTCAATTGTATGTCTATGTATCAGCAAATAGAAAATGAAATTTAAAAACTTTTAAATAGTAGCATATTTAAGTTTATCTAAGAATAAACCCAACAAAATAAACCTAACCAAATGTGTAAGACCTCATGCTAATAATCCATAAATAAAATATTACTGAGCAAAAGTGAGAACTACCTAAATAAATGGACACTGAAGTAGATCTAAATGAAGTCCATATTCATAAATCAAGAATTTTCATTGTTGTAAAGATACCAATTTTTCCCAAGCTGATCCCCAAAATCCCAAGTATATTCCCAAAAGACTGTGTGATAAGCTGATTCTAAAATGGAAACAGAAATGCAGACACTTGAAGAACACAATGGGTGGCCTTGCTCTACTGGCTGCATGTTACGTTACAAAGCTACAACAATTAAGCTGGAGGAGGACTGCCGCAAGAATGGAAACGGAGCCATACATATATGGACACTGAATCCCGACAATGCTATGGGAAGACAGATACATTCGGCTGGGACACAGTGTATGCAGATGGACTTTTCAATACATGGTGCTGAGACAAGTGGATACTCATATAGACACACTGTGAATACAAATTGAAAGGCAAAACGGAAAAGCTTTTAGAAAATAACAAAGGAAAAATCTTCATGACTGATAAAGGAAAAGACTCAAATTGGACTATATGAAAAATAAGTACTTCTTATAATCAAAAGACACCATTAAAGCTCTGGTTCTAAGGCAGAGAAAGCACATTCCACCCTGTCCTTCCCACTGAATGTGGCTATAAAATCTGGGCAGACTGCATACACCAGCTGTATGAAGACTCTGAAAAGCACATAGCAGCAGGTGGGTTAGGGAATTCGGAACACCGTCTAAGCAGCAGCAAGTTTATCTTATTTTCCTCCTCTGGTATGCCCCTGCTGGGACTCAAGGAAGCTGGAAACCCAGAAGTGGACACTGGCCTGGACACAGAGCTCCAGGAGAAGCCCTACAGTTCCAGCTTGAGGAGAGTAAAGCATCTCCTAAGGCTCAGAGATTGGAAGACATTTTTCATTTTTCCTTTTTTTTTTTTTTCTTCTTTTCCTCATTCTTTCAAGCCCCAGCCCTCATCAAGGCAGCCACACCAAAAGGAGAGAGTGAGGAGACACCGGCACTAAAACTCGGAGGGAGGGGACCTTCCTCCCTGACTGAGGACTGTGGTTCCAGAAAGTGGGATGAAAAGCCCGGTGCACTTTTCTCCCTCCTGCTGCCAGGCCCTAGAAGTGGGTGTAGTTGCAGGAAGTACAAAACAGAGCCGGTTAAAGTCCCAGGGACATTGTGAAGAGGGAAGAGCTTGAGAAAACAATCTCATAAAGTTGTTTATGAATTCCTGGTCTCACCCTTGAAGTACACAAGCATGGATCTCATCCTAAAAAAGACTCAGAGATTTTAACTAAAGGATATACCCAAATGGAGAGAAGAAAGAGTGAAGTGCAGAAAAACTACCTGATAAAATAATGGTTGAAAACTTCCAAATTTGGTGAAAGACATAAACTTAACAAATTCAACCAACTCAGTGAAACCCAAAGAAATCCAAGCCCAGATACATCACAAATTGCTAAAAACTAAAGACAAAGAAAAAATCTTGAAAGAAGCCAGAGAAAAATGAAGCACTGTTTACAGTGGAACAACAATTAGAATGTCTGCAAAAGGGGTATGTAGGTGCTCTCTAAACTATCTTCCCAAATACTCTGTAAATCTAAAGTTACTTCAAAATAAAAAGTTAGACAAACAAACATATACTGGCTGACATACTTTGGAATAAAACTTCAATATTAACATACATATAAAGAACAAAACATGAAATCTGAAAATAAATTTCAAACTTCCAATAGCTTCCTATAAAACACCAAAAACCCCTATCTGAGGTATTTCAGCAGAAAACTGAGACCAGTGGTGACTAAGCAATTCCACCACTTGGTTTGTGACTGTTTCAATCATCTCCTCTTCACCCCATTGGTGAGGGAGACACTCTCACCCCAGGATTATGGGGATGGCCAAACATGACACATGGCACAGGACAGATAAGCTCAACAGCAATTTATCAGGCACATATACTGACAGCCCAGAGAAGGATACCACAGCAAGCGGAGCCACGCGAGGGCTGCACGTGGGAGCAGAGTGAATACAGACTGCAGGAGGCAGGCTTTGTAGTACCAAGAGGGTGAGTCGCCCCTGGTTCCTGCAGGAGGATATGATTGGCTTATTTGAATAATTCTGCTGGCTGGCAAGGAACTGAAGCCTGCAAGACTCATTGATTACCCAGCATTGTGCCTGGCTAGGGGACTTATCTATGGGGCAGAGTGGAGAGGGGATTTATGTGATTTGAGGCCCTCCCGATTTTACCAGATGTCAAAGCAGTGCATAATATTAATTTTAGGCCTTACACCCACAGTGACCCTGACCAAGTCTTCTCACATCTTTTAGGCCTTAGTTTCCCAAGTTTAAAACCAAGGATGATCCCTAGGCCTTTCCAGTTCTCACACACTATGGATTTCTCAAACTCTTTCTCCATCAACAAAATGTGAAGTATCTGAGAGGTTAAGATGATGAGTTTTAAAACCAGACAGGCTTACCAGCTTCCCAGCTCTACTATTTGACTGGGGCAAGTTACAACCCCTCTGGGATAATATTAATATCTACTTCCCAGGGTTGTGGGGATTAAATGAGAAAAGCTATGTAGTGTCTGGAGCACTTTATTAAGAGCTCAGCAGAGTAAGGGTGTAACAGATGGTAGTTAGGATAATGAGAGTTCCGCCTTTCACCTTCTTTTCCTATGTTTAAGTATACTCTTCAAGACAATTTTTAATAGCTGCTATAGCTTTAACATCCTCATGTATTTGAGTCCCAGACCTGTATTCCCTAAGCCCTAGTCCTACATTTGTAACTGTCTACCAGACATTCCAGATTGGATGTTTACCACGAATTCAAATTCAACTTGTCTAAAACCAACTTGTCTAAAATCACCATCCTTGCAAACCAGCTACTTATCAAAACACAAGCCCTGTCACACTCCCAAAGTCACCCCCAAAACCTGAGTCACCTTCACTTCGTCGGTTCTTTCCCTGAACTATCTTTTTCAATCAACCTTCAACACTTACTGATTATTTCTACAAAATGTCTCACATTAATGATGCTTTCACATTCCTTAGACCCCTATTATAACCCGCATACCTATCCACACTGGTGCCAGATTCATTTTGCTCTGGCTCACTGGGATCCCATTACTTCCTACTACCATCTGCCAAATAAAGGCTAAACTCCTCATATTGCATTCAAGGCCCTGAACAATCTGGACTCAAATTATCTGATTCACAGAACACACAGTGAAATTTCTAATTCCCCACACCTCTGCCCTCCTTTCCATTTTTGCTTATTGAAATTCTGTCAATTTTTAAACAACCAACTCAAATAGTACTTCTTCACAAACTTTCCTGATTTCTAGAGACCACCCTCCCTGATTTTCCAGAGAAAAACACTGAACAGGACTTCACTAGCATCTATCATTATATATCATAAAGGTATATTAAATAGCTTTGGTATTGGCACAAGAAAAGACAAACAGATCAATGTAATAAGTTACAGAACAGAAATAGACTCCTGCCTGTATAGGAACTCAGAAATTACAGAACTGGCATTTCAAATCAGTTGGGCTAATTCCATAAATGTTGGAGAAACTGACTACCAAGGCAGAAAGAACGCCAAATATTTTTAAAATATACAAGTACTGGAAGAAAATATAAATTATGTTTATGACTTACGATGGGGAAGAATGTTAAGTGCATTAAAGGAAAAGTGTGATAAAACTGGCTAACATTTTAAACATCTGCAAAACACAGGACTCAGAAAAGAAAAATTAAAGGCTGGAAAAAATTAGTTGCAAATATAGTAATGAAAGGGTGAATTTACAGACTATATAAAGAAGACCTTTATGTCAATATGAAAAAGATAAACAACAAAAATATGCACAAAAATATGAATGGGTAATTCAAAGAAGAAACCTAAATATCCAATGAAATAAAATACACAACCACACTATTAATTGAGAAAACAAAAATTAAAATAATGGGGTTATCATCTTATCCATCAGATTACTAAAAGTTAAAAATGTTAATAGTGGAAGGTGACAGTGTGGGCAAAGGTACCTGATATACTGATAGGATTTAAATTTGTTACGCAATTGTTCCACTATGTTAAAGCTGCTATTATGCAAAATACCAGAAACAGACTGGCTTTTATAAAGGACATTTATTAGGTTACAAATTTACAGTTCTAAGACTATAAAAGTGCCCAAACTAAGGCATCCATAAGATGATACCTTCACTGAAGAAAGGCCAATGGCGTCCGGAACATTTCTGTCAGCTGGGAAGACACGTGGCTGGTGTCTGCTGGTCCTTTGCTCACAAGTTTGTTTCAAAATGGCTTCCTCAAAAATCGCTTCTGTGTCTCTTAACTTCTCTCTCTCAGCCTCTGTGCATCCTTGCTTGTTCTCCCAGGGCATTTCTCAATAAGTAACTGGGGGGTCCTCTCTTAAGTTTCTCCAGGGCAAACTCTGGGCGTCATTTCTTAGCTTAGCATCTATAAGTGTCTGGGTCTGTGTTGGCTCCCAGCTCTATTAACGATTCCAGTGATCTAATTAAGACCCACCCTGAATGGGTGGGGGTCACACCTCCATGGAAATAATCTAATCATAGGGTCTTACGGTTGGGTGTGTCACATCTCCTTGGAAACAACCTAATCAAAATGTCCCACCTATAATAAGTCCACATCCACAAGACTGGATTAAAAGAACATGGCCAGGAGGGGCAAGATGGAGGCAAAGAGAGGAGTGGAATTTTGTCAGTCCCCTGTAGCAATTAATAAACGACCAGAAACAACTAGTAAATAACCTGGAATAACTGTTGGGGGACAACTGTGACTGTCCACACATTTTATACCAATCTGGATTGGGTGGAATGGCTGAGATAGCAGCATAAGATCTGTTAAGTAAAAAACGTGGTACCACGTCGGGAGCCTCCTCCCCCCAAGGCAGGCTGAGCTGCAAAACCTCACTGTGGGAGAAACCAGCAGTCCTGGAGCAAGCAAATATAGCTCAGCCCAACTCCAACTGGGGTTTTAATGAACAAATGTGGACTGCTGAATACCTACAAACACAGACAAACTCCTAACAAGGAGACAGCAGCTTTTAGTGATGACTGACTTTAAAGGGCCAGAAAACTCCTGTGTCCCGGGACAGGGAGCCCAGAAAACCAGGTGCTATCTCTGGCCGACGGGCGAAACTGGGGGGCCATGGACTGACTCTGAAAGGGGGCTTGCTTGCCCTTCTCCTCTCTCTCAACCAGAGTGGCTCAGTGGAGAGAGCTTTGGCCATTTTCAGTTTGCAGCACTCTGACCCAGACGGGTGGAGATAGCAGAGTCAGAGACAAAGGAGCAATTCAAATGCAGAAGACAGCTCTCTAGGGGGTGTTACTTCCCTAAGAGGAAAGAAGTAGGGCCCAGCTATAGTGCCCACCTCCCCTTCAGAACTCAGACCTCAGAGCCTGGGGGAAAACAGCCAAAACAGAAACTAAAGGGACCACACCTCCTTACACCAGTCAGGAGCGACAGGCTGACAGGCACCACCTGCTGAGCAGCTTAGGAAAAGTACAGTGGCTAGAGAGCTCACAGAAAAGTCTGTCAGTCTTCTAAGATACACCCTCAGGGAAACATGAAACTGAATATAACCCTATTCTGAAATCTGAACCCGATCTGCTCTGGGAAAATCTGATTGGGGTAACCAAGGCAAACAGATGCCTAGACAACAGAAAACTACAAACTACTCTAGGAAAAATGAAGATATAGCCTAGTCAAAGGAATAAACTTACACCTCAATTAAGATACAGTTGAGATATTGTTTCACTTTAATGAAACAATTAAAGATTTTCAAAGAAATATGGCAAAAGAGATGAAGGACAAAAAGAAAACACTGGGTGAATATAAGGTAGAAATCAAAAGTTCAAAAAAGCAACTGGCAGGATCTATAGAAATGAAAGGCACAACACAAGAGATGAAAAACACAATGGAGACATACAACAGCAGATCTCAAGAGACAGAAGAAAACATGCAGGAACTGGAGAACAAAACACCCGAAATCCCCCACACAAAAAGAACAGGGAAAAGAATGGAAAAATACAAGCAACGTCTCAGGGAATTGAATGACAACATGAAGTGCATGAATGTACATGTCACGGGTGTCCCAGAAGGAGAAAAGGGAAAAGGGGCAGAAGCAATAATAGAGGAAATAATCAATGAAAATTTCCCATCTTTTATGGAAGACATAAAATTACAGA
The DNA here is from genome assembly GCA_004027775.1 of Bradypus variegatus. Lineage (NCBI taxonomy): Eukaryota > Metazoa > Chordata > Mammalia > Pilosa > Bradypodidae > Bradypus > Bradypus variegatus. The sequence continues at coordinate 10,639 of PVKY010005996.1, forward strand.
TCCAAGAAGCGCAGCATACTCCAAACAATAAATCTGAATAGACCTATGCCAAGACAGTTGGCGTAGTATGTCACGTATGTCACCAAAGTTAAGTTGGAGGTTAAAATATGGGAAGAATGTATAAAACAGTGAATCTTGTGATGGACAATGTCTGTGATTAACTGTACAAATATTAGAAATCTCTTTCATGAACTAAAACAAATGTATGACACTATAACCAGAAGTTAACAGTAGAAGGGTATATAGGGAAAAATATAGCTATTGCAAACTGTTTACTACAGTTAGTAGTATTTTAACATTCTTTCATCAACAGTAACAAATGTACTATACCAATACTAAGAGTCAATAATGGAGGGGGTTGGTTAGAGGTATGGGAGGATTTGAGTTTTCTTTTGTCTTAATTTTTTTCTGGAGTAATGAAAATGTTCTGACAACTGAAAAAAAAAATTAATTGTGGTGAAGCAAGCACAGCTGTATGATGGTACCATGGGCAACTGTGCACTTTTGATCTTTGGATGATTGTATGGTATGTGAACAATCTCAATTAAATTAAATTAAAAACAAAAATAAGAACCTGATCTTTCCTGGGGTACCTAACAGTTTCAAATCAGCAAAGCAGTACTATACTAAGTATTAATATCTGAAATGTATGTATTCTAGAAGCAAATAATTTCACGAAGAAACTAAGATGCACAAAGAGGCAATTTTACTACAATACTGTTTGTAATAGTCAAAAACTGGAAATAATGTAAATGTCCATCACTAGGGAAATAGTTACAGAAATCATAATACACACAAGACACTAGGCAGTTTTTTAAATCCTTATAGAAAGCAGTTCTATAAATATTGATAAGGAAAGATCCCCAAGACATATTGGTAAGTAAAAAAAGTATAAAGGTCAATACCAAATGGTACTTTTTATGCAAAAACAAAACCTGAAGATCTGCAACTTATTTGGGAAAAAGGCTGGTGTGGATGGAAGGGCCCAGACTTTTGGAACAAGGACGCATACTAATGTCTTCTTCAGCAACCAAAGATTTTTAAAAATATTTTGGACTCAAGGACTATAGTAAACTTGCATATACATTTGTTAATAAAGTATAATTTCAAGTTAAAATATATTAATAATAATGACCTAAAGTGACATGGCAATAAAAAAAAAATTCCATTTACAGTAGCAACTAAAAGTCTTTGTCTGGTATGTCCCTGGTCTGGAATGTCTCACTGATGGTTTCTAATGCTTTAATCTTCTCCTCTGCCTGGGCCAGGGCCATTGCTACCTGTCTTCTTGTATGTTTTATAACCTTGTGCTGAAACCTGGACATTTTAATATTTTAAAGCATTATTGTGAGAATTCAGACTCTGAGGCATCTGTACTTTAAGCCTGTATCCAGCTAATTTTATGACAGAGCTTTCCTTGAATACCAGGAGCCAACAAAAAAAAAAAAAAAAGGAGAAGAACCGAAGGCGCAAACAGGGGGTGGAGAGTTGGTGGCTGCAGGGGCCCATGGGTGTCCCTGTGCCACTGGGCGGCCAGTGCAGACACCTTTCCGTATCCTTCCCCATTCCTGGGCAGCACACAGGGGCTCACCGGGGGTGGTGATGCGTCTGCAGGTGTGGGTGGCAAGGCTCAGGCTCAGGGCTGTGAGGTGAGGACACCCGGGGGCCAGAGACAGCACCGCGTGGTGTGAGGACCCAGGACATGGAACCCACAGCCGGCAGATGCCCTGTGGGCCCCGTGGCCGCATGCAAGGGGAAAAGAACACAGAAATTATTCTGTAAGCTATTTTAAGAGAGTGACTAAATGTACCTGGATCAGGCTGTCTGTGCATATGAGATGGTCGGGAGAATCCAAGAACATGGTGGTAAATTGGCAGGAGAACTGTAAGCAAGTTGTCTAATGACCATCAGCAGAATCAATCAATATTACAGCATGCAGGAAAGGACACCCTGAAGACTGGCAAAAGTGCACTTGAGAGCAGGTCAAGCAGATGTAACAGTAATTTGGGATTTGAAGGGTAGAGCTGATATGTACCATCTTCTGGAATGCCTGCCAAGGAACTGTGTGAAAATGATTACCTTGCAACCAGTTTGGTTCTTGATCCTTATTTAGGTTTTCAAACAAACAAAATGAAAAATAGTGCCTTTCCTTACAGGAACGCAAGGCATTTTTCAAAATCAGACAATTTTCCTCACAATAACCCTTTGAGATTTTGGCCTATTAGAGGAAGACAAGAAGAACTAAAGAAAGTAATTGGACATTTTTAAAAGATGAACACTTAAGAGAAAGCCTTCAAATGTTTGACTTCAGGAGAATGTGCGCAACACTGTTTTCTTAACAAGAACAAAATAGAAGAGAAATTATTCAAGGAACATGCATTTACTTGTGAATGTTTGCAACTGATAGATTTGAAATGCTGCCTTGTAATAGATACTTATGACAAAATGGAGCCAAAATAGTTGCAACAATAACATACACAAAATGACAAAACAGAATTACTGGTGGGTTGTATTACCCAACTTTCAGAAAATGAGGAGAACACGCTACTTAGACATGGAGAAAACAACTTCATGTATGTAATCCCACAAGGAAATAATGTATCCCACAAGGAAAAACTGCTCAAGTCTGGCTTGTCCTGCTGCACTTACAAATCATGATTGCAGACCCAACTGTAAGTTTGAGTCAACTGGTCGACATACAGCATGTGTGAAGGCTCTGAGAAATACTCATCCTAGAGAAGAAATTTCTTGCTATTAAGGAGATGGAGTCTTTGGAGAAAATAATGAGTTTTGAAGAGTGTTACATTTGTCAAAGATGGGGAACTGGTGCTTTTAAATCCAGAGTGGGACTGCCTGCACCTGCTCCTCTTATCAATAGCAAATATAGACTCAGAGAAACTAATAAACATTTCAGTAGGCTTAAAAAGTTAGGTGACAACAGCAAAAATTCAGACAGTCATTCTGTCAGCTCTAACCCTGATGGAGATAACACTCAAGAAAAAAACAATGCAAGTAAGGGAAGGGAGATTTGACAAGCAGCTCTTCTAGAAGTATTTTCACACAACTTGCTTTCTAAAGCATGCTTCAACAGTTTTGAACTTTTAAATATTGAAAAAAAGCTGGTACTCATGAGCTTCAGCATCACTGAAAAGCTCTAGAAATGATCTGGGTACAAAGGCACAGTCTGTGTCCCACCTCCAAATTCAGTACCATACTCTAGATGAACTGTATGGGTTTTTTAAATATTTGGTAACTGGATCCTGAATTCTTCACAACATGTTCCAGGATCCCAGGATCATCCTATGTTTGAAATATTTCAAGGTGTCAATGACTCTGTAATGATGTCATCAGGCCCTCCAAGAAGACAAAGGACGGGACAGAATCACAGAGGCACTATACTATACACGGTCTAGCACCTAGCCAGTCTGTTATGGAGAGGAGATAGGCTTGGGGGAGTTCACAGCTTCTGGCCTTGAGGCTTTCTCCTTTTTTCACTGCTTACTTGCCCTTTTCAAAATGAAGACTGACTCAACTCACCAAAACACCAGTTACCACACTCAGAGTTGTGGTAGAGAAGCATTTTGAATGTCACTGTATTATGGTGCATTGTATTGGCCACTATAGAAAGTAGCAAGAGAGAGATGAAAAGAAGAAAGAAGTAAGCTTTGAGATGCCAGTTGTGTGTGGGGGCAAAAAACCTAATGGAAACTGGAAAAAGACAGAATGAAGAAGAAAGAAAGAGAAGAAAGCCTAAACAGGCAAAAGAAAACACATCATGTTTGCAGAGCTTTGAAGAACTGGAACCATTCTAGTTGCTACTGCTTTTCATTTGGGTGATGCCACTTTTCTCTAGTCAACTTGTCTCTTACAGACATGAACAAAGTTAGAAAGTTTTAATTCGGTGATCCCCACAGTATGCCTACTTTGGCAATGAAAGTGTCCAGATGAGACTTCTTATGACTCTCGGCACTTAGAAGCCCTCCGTGATAATGATTATTTAAGGCTCTTCTCCCTATCTTCAGATGTTTTTGGCCAAACGCTGGGTGCTCCCCTGCCCTACAAAAAATATTGATGCAAACGGAAGGTGCCTCCCATATGGTAAATGCCACTGACATGAATTCCTGAGAATCTACCTGCTGCTGGAAGTCAGAGGCCAGGCATAACTGTCGTGACACAAAAACAATCCTGTTTTCCTATTGCAGTCATTAAGGTAATGTCCAACATGAACAAAAGAGCACAGTCAGCCAATCATTCATTGTTGACTATTGGTTCTGATAATAAATGCAGTGTAATGGGGGCGTGGGGGAGGAAAAAAGAAAACTCCTTTCCCAGTCTTTGCAGACTGACCTGAGCATACTGTTCTCCTTCAGAGCTTATCCATACAATGAGTTTGAAGAATAGCTCCAGGCAAAGCACAGAGGCCACCCTGATCCTTTGTGCATATGTATCTTGTCTTGGGCATATACCTGTGGTCCTAGGAATTACCTCATTTATGCAAATATGAATGTCCCCTCTTCCCTAGGAACAGCTTCCTCAGGGTCTCTGGCACTGCAATGTATGTGCTACAGCCAGTGATACCTTGCCCCAGGCAGCCATGACTTAACTGCTCTGCCACAGTGTTTGGTAGGAGAGCTCTGTGAGCTGCCTTCTACATACAGGGCAAGTTCTGGGACTACGAGTCCCTCAGGCCACCACCAGACAGACCGGGGCAGACATGCATGCTCCTAGTGCCTGCACGGACCACATTATCTTTTGCATCTGCTCTGTAAGTTTGAGATTATTTTAAAATAAAAAGTTAAAGAAAAAAAGTAAAAGGCTTTGTCACTCACTAATTGTATGAAACTGAACAAATTAATTAAACTCTGTCTGCCTCAGTTTTCTCACCTGTAAAGTAGGCATAATAGTTCCTATCTCAAGGTAGTAGCAAAGAGTAAATTAGGTAATTCATACATATAAAAGTAGCACACAATATATGTTATATATCACCACAAGGAAATAACTGAAACTGTGGAACCGTAACCCATAATATTCTTTGAAATTACCTATATAACTACTTGATAAATTATACTTTGAAAGTTATCACTGTTCTGTATATATGCTAAATTTCACAATAGAAAATGTATAAAAAACAGTAGAACAAAATAAGCACTCAATAAATGTCACTTAGCAGTAGTATCAGTAGAATGTGTATAATTGGGAAGTAATCTTTAGAAAGGGTATCTGCAAAGGGAAATTGATTTTAAGAAGTCTGTCTTTATTATTAAAGGGATTGGGTGAAAAAAGAATCTATAGGGGGAAAAAATACACCAAAAGAGGCAGTTAAAAATTCTAGATTTAAAGACTATTAGTTTCACCAACATAAAAAATTTGACAGATGTACTCATTAAATGTTAAATTATGTATGATAATAACCACTTACTTTCCAAAATTATTAGCTATCCAACTAATCCCAACTATCCAGAAGTTCTTGGGGTTTTACCAGGAGCTTGTTAATATAACTGATACAACAGTCTGATCAAGAGTCTGGCAAAGGTACAAAGTAATTCTAAGCTAGCAAAACAAAAAAGCAAAAAGGAAAGATGCTTTTGGTTAATACTTCTAACTCTTAACTCACTCCATGAGCTCCTGGTTTTTGTTTTGTAACTAGATTAGTTAACTGGCCTAAAACTAGCTTCTGATAAAATACTTTTAAAGAACTGAGCAGAAAGAGGCAAACTTAAAATATTCACAAGGCTAAGGTAAATTCTTACCACCATAAAATCGAATCATACAGCCAAGGTCAGGATTTGCTGCCTCCTCCTGTATGCGCCCAGGATCATCAAATCCCAGCTTGGATAAGTAATCATAAATGATCTGAAGAGGGCATTCAGTAGGTTCCAGTCTTCTGCTTACACAATTAAAAAAAAAAA
>PVKY010005997.1:0-16544 GCA_004027775.1 Bradypus variegatus
CCCGCTTCAAAGATGGTTGAGTAGGAGGGGTTAACTCCTCCCTTTCCGCACAGCTCCGCTCTCCCAGCTCTGGGACAATCAGCCATGGGTGTATTCAAAGGCACTGTCCACGGCGGATAATGTGGCGCGCGACTGGTGCCGCAGGGAAAGGTCCCTGTCAGGCTGGGTCTCTTGGCGCGGCTCCATGCCGTGCGTTCGGCCCCGGGCAGGAGCAGCCCCGCCCGCCAGGGAGACGGCTGCAAGCAGCGCAGCCCCCCTCTTTCTCTTCCTTTTGGCTCCCCTTTGATCCCCTGGACCCGAGACAATCAGCAGTGGGTATGGGAAGGGGAATCCTCCACGCCAGACACCGAGGTGCTAGTCCACACCACTCCCGTCCTATCTGCCGCTGCTCCCGGGCTCCAAGCACCACCCCGCTGTTTCCCCGCACCGCAGCGTGGCCAGGGGACTCAGCCGAATCACTCACTCGTCCCAGAATGCAGACTCCTGGTTTCACCAAATGCACGTTCCCTGTGGCTTTAGCAGACCATGTCCGGCTGGTGCTACCCTGGAGTTGACGTTCTGGGTCACTTTCTGGTTTCCGCTCAGTGTCTTTCACAGAGGTGTCTCCCTGCTCTGTCTCACCTATCCGCCATCATCCCCATCTCCGTCACTTACTTTTTGGTAGACCTTCCTTATCTCTCCATCCTCCACATCTTAACCTCTCTCTCATAATTTCCATTTCTTTGCCTGTGCACTACAATTCTGTGAAATTTATTTGTACTGTCTTCAGTCCTCTAATTCTTTCTTCCACTGTGTCTAATCTGCTGCCAGAACCATCCACTGGGTGTTTAATTTCAGTTCCTGTAATGGCAGATTGAATTATGTACCCCCTCCAAAGACAAGTTCTTAATCTTAATCCACATTCCTGTGGGTGTGAATTTATTTGTAACTAGAACCTTTTGAAGATGTCAGTTTTAGTTAAGTTGTGGTAATTGAGTCAGGATGGGCTTAATCCTTATTATGGGAGATCTTATGAAGGGAAGAAACTGGAAAGAAGGAGTCGATGAAAGCCACGAGGGGGAGCCAGAAGGTGGAAGTCAGCAGGAAACCAGAAGAGCAGACACAAGGAGAAAGAGATTGCCATGTGACAGGAGACAGAGACACAAGCCAGGGATCCCCAAAGATTGTGGCAAGCCAGCACCTGAATACTGACTTCAGGGAGGAAGCAAGCCCTGTTAACGCCTTGATTTTGGACTTCAAATCCAAGAGACAATAAATGCTTACTATTGAAGCCAGCCCATTTTGGGGGTATTCATCATAGCAGCCTGGCAAACTAAGACAATGTATTCTTCATTTCTAGAAGTTCTATTAGGTCTTTCTCAAACCTGCCATGTCACTTTTTACTGCTTCCTGTCCCTTGCAGACATATTAAAGCTTATCTTCATTTATTTAAACCAAGTTAGCATAGTTGTTTATAGTCTGAGTCTGATAAATCAAACACTTAAAGTTGTGTGCATCTCCTCTGCTGTCTGTTTAGTTTTGCTGGCACCCACTAACGGTGCCTTGCTTTTGGGTGTGTTTGTTGGTCTTTAACTACACTGCTTTCTGCCCTTGATCAAAATCATTTGTACAAACTCCATGAGGCCTAGGATGAAAGCACCTGCCTTCAGAGATTATTAGTTTGCTTCTGCCAGGTTCTTGGTAACAGTACAGTTTGGTACCATTTTAAATTACATTGGTGTTTCTTGGCCCAGCCCAGTGACATGCATTTGGCCTGCAAATATGTGCAAATACTGTCCAGTGGTTCAATGGCAACATCCCATCAGGACAAGTTTTCCTTTCTTTCCACTGCTTTGCTTAGTATCAAGGCAACTCTCCCACAGTCCCCTGGTATATGGAGAAGGGGAGCAGGGTTACCTCTGGTTCACCCTTACCCTGAGGGCAAAGCCCTGGGAATCACAGCTTAATGTTGAGGGAGGGTCTCCTGTGACAGCCCCCCTACCTTCGCTGAGCCTTGGCCTTTGACGTCTGTCTACTTCATCCTGACATGCTGTCAAAATCATAGCTTGGTTTTACAACTCTGTTTTCCTGGGACCATAAGATGTGTTCATGGCAAAGATGAATAGCTTGGTAGATCTTTATTATCTTGTCAGTTTTTTTAGTGCTTGTAAGAATAATTTTATTTAATGTTTTATTCAAATTTTAGTTGTTTTGGGCAGAAGGTTTGGTCTAAATAACCTAGCCTGTTCTTACCAGAAATAGAATAATGCCTGCTGATTTTTCTTTTAAGCTTTAGAAATGCTTTATCTAGTTTTTTAAAAAAAAATCTTGTATTTTTATTGGCTTTACATTACAGTTACAGATTTCTTTAGGGAGAATTTGGTTTTTTTCTTTAAGTCTTTCTGTTCAAGAATAAGGTATGCCTTTCTATTTCTTCAAATCTTCTTTTGTTTTTCAATTGCACTTTAAAGTTGCTGTCTTCTACATTTACATAAATTTTCACTGTTTGGTCAAATTTATACATTGGTGTTTTATTTCTATTATATTAATATTAATATTAAAACTTTAAATTTTCTTCAGAGCTTTGCTTTGGTGCTATCCCATAGGTTCTGATATTATTTAATTATTTTCATTTTCCAGTTATTCAAATATATCCATGATGGTAGAGCTGCTCAAGAAAGAGTATTTTAGCATTTCTAGATGGCAGATATTTTTATTTTTTTCCCTTAGTTTTAAGATTACTTTCTAGATGAATTGCTTTCTGATCAGAGAAACTTTTCTGTACTCATTTTAATTTTTGGAATTTATTGAATTTTTCTTTGTGGCCTTGTGTATGGTCAATTTTTATGACGATTCCAAGAGTAGTTGGAAAAGTAGATTCTGTTTTCAAGGTATAGATTTCCATATATATCAATTAAAATTGACTTCATTAATTACATCATATTATGTTCATTGCAAAATAGATGGGAATTAAAATCTCATATGGGGAACTTAAATTTTCCTCAGTTTTTGTATGTCCAAAAAGGTTTGCTTCTGTTTTTTTTACTTGAAAATGGTTTGGCTGGGTATAAAATTCTTTGCTTTTCTTTTGTAGACATTGCTCACATCTCTCTTAGTGCCAAGTGTTGCTGTGGTGAAGCCTAAGACCAAGCCAGTATTTTCAAGATCTTGTTGCCAGAAAGTCGAAAGGATTCTTTTGTGTCTTTAAAGTCAAATAACTTTTCTAGGTGTGTCTCAATAGTGATAATTTTGTGTGAATTTTTCCTGCCACAGGGTCACCTCTTTCAGTCTGTATATTGAGTCTTTCGTATATGGAAAGTTTTTAAAGTTTATTAATATATTATTCCTATTCCATGCTTTTGCTTGGTTTTCTTTCCAAGAATACAAAAAGCAGGTATAGTTTATCTCCTTATCCTACTTCTAACCTTAATAAACTTTATTTCCTTTTAATTTCTTCCATTTTTCTCATTCCATCCTATGGGCACTTGGCCTCTTTCCAGCAGATTCCATCTCCCTTCTGTTGCTTCCAGTATGGTCCTTCATTTCTATCTAGTCTTCTTTGCTAAATTTTGCCAGTTCCTGTTTCACTTCCTGCTGTCTTGCTGAATATTTCCTGAACTATTGTATTATCTGTTTTTTGACCTCTTGTTTTTTCAGAGGTGACTGCTTCATTAAGTTGTGTTTTCTTTTTTAATTCATGGCAATATGTTGGGTCATAAATTTCATCTATTTTGTGGAAATATTGATTCTTTCATCCTTTTTGCATCTATGGAGACTGTGCTGGTTCCTTTTTGATTACTCTTCTTTAAATTAGGTGAGATCTTTCTGGATCAGCTATTTGCAAGAAATTGTGTGGTTCTCATTAAACATAAGATTACACAGGTGAGAAGCGACTTTTAGTTTTTCTTCTCCTTAGCTGACAGAGATTGGCAGCCCCAGGGCTGCACACAAGGAAATCTCTCTCCTCTCCCTGCCTCGCCAACAGACTGATTAACGAACTTTTTAATCACTGCAGAGTAACTGAAGTCCTCACACCTCTCAGTTTTCTTCAGCTGTGATCACATAACACTTCCCTTTAGAACAGCGATGCTCACAAACAAGAGACTGCAGTGATCCTCAAGCACTGTACATATTTAAATATCTATATTATATATAGATATTTAAAGATATGCATATATGAATCCCCTGTTTTCATCACAGAGAGTAAAAGGACATCCCTCCAAATGAAAAGATCCTTGTACTTATTTTCCAAGCATCGAAGTACCCGGAGAAACAATGGGAATATACTAACTACTGATCATTTGGTGCCTACGATTGGGTATATCTCATTCACTCTTTCTCACAGCGCTGCACAACAAGTGTGATTATCCACCATTCTGCAGATGTAGCACTTAAGGCTCAGAAGGTTAAGAAACTTGCTGAGGTCATACAGCTAGCAAGGACCAGAGCCAGTATTCAAACACAGGTCCCCAGAGCCTGTGCTCTATCTCCTCTGCCATGCTTTCCAGGAGCTGTGCTGGCAGCTACCACGAAGACAAGGGCATGGGCAGCACCCTAGGACTCCTGTAGGAAAGTAAGCCTGGTCCTGAGAAAGGTCGAGGCGGGGCAAGGGGGGTCTCAGATGGAGACTTGCCCAGGGAATGCAGGGTGCTGGGGACTCCGTGCCTCACTCCTTTAGACCTCAATTTTCCATCGCCATCAGAAAGCTGCTTGAAATACTATAGCTCCAATCCCTATGACCCTCTTGGAACTCCTCCAGCACCCCCGGGGCTTTGCAGTCCCAGTATGGGAAATGCTTCTTTAGGGGGATGTTATGAATATTAAGTAACAAGTGATTATAAATCTTTTGGCAAATGTACAGTGCTATAGAAATGTTAAACAACCGTATGTTCCCATTTAACTTCATTTATAGCATTTGGATGGAACTAAGACATTTTGCCTATTGCTTAGAGCTTATACTAGTCAATATTTGTAAAGAAGTCATTAACCGCCTCTTACGTAAGGCATAGGGAAGTTCTCTTCATCTTCATGGCATCTGCTGCAGAGAGGTTTTTGGTCTGCTCTGATTGCCTGGTTGTTGGTGGGGCCTGTTACAAATAATTGCTTAGTTACTTACACAATTTATTCCTTATTGATGGCCTCATCAATTTACTGTCTCTCTGAGGATATTTACATATCATTAAAAATCGAAGTTCTGTTCTGTTGACCTTCATCTTGGATGATCAGGTTTAACACAACTCCTTTCCACGTGTTTCCATTTTGTTATGCAACATCTCCCCCTTGTCCCCAAATTAGTGTGTGTCTCTCCAAAATCCAATTATCTACATTAACTGCTCTCTGGATAAATGATATCCACACGTGTTCCAAGAAACTTAAACTTTAATAACTTCATAATAAGTAAGAGACCCTTTCACTAGAATTGCCAAAAAAACAATATAATTTAACTACTTTGAAAGTCCACGTTCTTTTCCCATTCCACCCTTTCAGAGAAGTTCCAAAGAACACAAAGGAAAGGTGGTCTCATCAGAGACCCAAATGGAATGAGGTCTCTGGTTATCTGCAAGCCAGATAGTCAACCTTCCCTCCCCGGAGTCTGAGTCACTTCCTTCCATGTTCTTCCTAATACTCAAGTAGTTCTGTTTTTCCTCTCTCCTCACTGGAGAGCCACTGAAAACTTCCCACTGCTCTGGAATGCCATTAAATTGCGATCGTCTGTCAGGTGGCCTTGTGGAGGCCGGCCACTGGACCAGAGTCTTCCAGGGTTTCATCTTTTCCTCCTGGATGTTGTCCTTAGAGGTCCTTTCCACTCAGCAGTACATCCCATCCCTGCCTGGTTTATGCTGCACCCCCTGGGCCCCAAATAAAAAGCTTCTGGGAGTATGGGGCTGTGAAATGCCTCAGCATACCATTCTGCATCTTTAATAAACCAAGTTAGCATCAAGATGTTTTAAAGCCATCAAGTCTTCACTTACACCCTTTAAATATTTGTAGACAGTTTTCACGGGCCTCTGTCAGGCAGCTGAGTAACCCAGTCCTGCCTGCACTCAGAAAATGTACATTAATGGTGCTGAGGCTGTTTAAAAAGATCTTTGGTGCCACTGACCAGACTCTGACTCCCTTGTTATCAGAAATGGAAAGTTAACTCGTCTCTATTTTGCACATGGAGAAATTCACAAATAGCAGGGCAATCTCAAGTGACAATCGTTAAATAACCTTTTATTCAATGGGCTTTTCCTCTAGGAAGATGTCCCCTCTTCTTTGCTTCCACATTCCTTTTTGCTTTTATCTTCTGGGAAAATGCGTGAATCTATACTTTGTAGTAAATTACGCCACAGCAAACTTAAAACAGATTCCATTGTAAATTCCTCAAGGACAGCAACTGTACTAGTTATTCCTGTGAGTGTGTGTAGATAGAGAGACACAGAGAGCACCAAAAGAGTAAGCAAGTGAGTGAACACATGAATAAATGAACAAGAACTACGAAAGGGAAACATCAGCAAATAGGACACAGTATAATTTTTAAAAAAAAGAAAATCTGGTTACGTTTTGCATTCTCAACTGATGTTGTATTATGACTAAGATAAGCCTAAAAAAAGTACAATGACTGAGAAAGGCACGTAGCAAGTTGCTGGCTTTGGAGTCATATATGCATAAATCTGTATCCCTGCTATTTCCTGACCTCCTTAACCTCGCTGAGCCTGTTTTCTCTTCTATAGGAGGCATAATATCTACCTTTAGGAGTCATAATGGCAATGACGTCATAGAGTGCTTGCCAAGCGACTGGCACAAGGAGGTACCTAACAATGTAATTACCTCTGGATGGCATCGTTATAAGGGTCAAAGGGAAGAAACCTCTGATTTTTAATTAATATGTGCTATGTGTTTCATGGGTCTACTCACTCACAGCTCTTAATTCTTACGTCTTTTTTTTTTTATCCTTAATGTTTATTTTACTGAAGTAATTTCAGTACTGTTTTTAGAATTGGGAATCAGTGCCCATGTTCCCCAGGGGGGATAAAGGCCATGCTGAGTATTCCCTTAGCTGGTTCTCTGACCAGCCTTTGGAGGACAGGTTCAAAGACCAAGGTGGGACAGGGCTCCCGTCCCTGCTCACGTCTACAGCAATGATCTCATTAATCCTCACAAAGGCCCCATGAGTAAGGTATGCTTGTTATCATCCCCATTTTAGAGACGTGGAAACAGAATCTAGGGATGCTAAGTAACTTGACCAAGGTCATACAGAGCTGGGATTCAAACTCCAGCATGGGGACTCCAGGGGGCCATGATCTCAATCACTGTGCTCTCCTGCCTCCTGTAGGTTGTGACTTCCACAACTCTGAAAAAAGACACAGCCCTGCGAAGTGATCCTGGGTAATGGTTACATGTGCCCTAGGCTGAGATGCATCAGGGTTGTGAAAGTGTTTTCCTGCTTCAGCATGGCCATGGTGGCTGGGAATATGGGCATTTCCCATGTGTTCCTGGGGAGGTGGAGAGAGACGGTCCATCGAGGAATGGAGTGGGACCAATGAGGAGTGTGTGTGGCACACAGACACCTGTCCACACAAATCCACTCTCCTTTCCATGAGAAGTCCCAGGTGAGCCAGAAGTGATGCTCCTGCTTCTCTTTAAACTCTGTACATGCATCTTTTCCCTCTTTAACAATTTTACCCGTCTAATTCCATGCTTTACATGTTACCTCCCCCCTTGCCACCCCCACCTGCCTCACCCCCCAAAAGTCTGGCTACCCAGTTAGAGCATATTCTTCCTAGTATCTTATATCTGTATTTCCAGTGTTCTCTATTTCTCCTTGTCCTGTGAAAGCTGTTGACATAGAGGCTTGCTATTTAATTAATATACCTTTATGTTCAAATCTCAGCTTTGAATCCATAGCAAACATCTTTTCTTAAGACAGGATTGAAATTAAACCACAATAGAAGAAAGAACTTAGCATTGAATAAATGCATCACTCCCCCCCGCCCATACATACTTTGAAAAAAAAAATCCCATGAACTCTAGTGTCAGTCTGACTTCTGGAAATGTCTTTCCATCAAACTCATATATTTTCTGAACTTTGACACTTCTAGCAGTTGTGATCACTTTACAGTTTCCCCTCTTCCAGCTGGGATTTTGCAATTCAGAGATCATGCTTGCTGCACAGCCACACCAGCAGTTAATAAACTAGGCTCCCCCTTGCCATCTTTCCAAACAGGGCTGGTGGCTCCAAGGCTCCACAGAATTTGGGGGGAACTTATTCCTAAGATTGAGCCTCTTCTTGGGCCATAAAGTCAAAATTCCTTGTGAAGCCTGTGCTGCTTGCAATAAGGACTGGGGCTGAGATTCCCCATGGTATAGCTAGCTCCACAGCCTCTTCTCTGGAGCCTGGGAGCCAATATATTCCAGAATGTTTTAGATTTCAGAGAAGAAATGTCCATACATTGAATATGAGGTAACATCCTCCAGTGGGTCTGGAGCAGCACCTCGTAATCAAACACATTGATTTCTGCAGCTAAGTAAATGAATATTCCCTCTAAGTGGAGTAAGTATAAGTGATAAGTAGCCTAGCAGCAGTTCAGCTCAGCTTCTGCCTTAGATGGAAGAAGTCTGTTGCTAAATGAGTTACCCCAAACCTTTTGGTTTTCAGAGGTTTTTGGCTTTGGGAATCGATAGATGAGAGACTATAAATGCAAATAGCCACCGTTTGGTGAGCATTTCCTAGCCTCTTGTTCAACCCTCCCAGGAAGGTACTATCCTTAGCTTCCTTCAGCAAATGAAGAAACTTTGATATGGAGAGTTTAGGAAAACTGCTGGAGCTCACAGAGCTAGTAAAAGGATTCCAACCAGACTGATGCTCCCCCCTGAGGAAAGAACCCAGCCCCACAGATTGTTTCTTAAGGCGGCACCTTTAGGTCTCCCCTTGGCTCCCACCAGCTCAGCTCCCCAAGCTTTCCTCACTTAGCTTGAGCTCTTAGAGCCATCAGGTTGACACTGATCCCCTGTTATTCATGTGGGGCCTCTCGCCTTTTCTTGCTAAAGATATTTTTAAAATAGTCTGGGGCCCCAGACATTCTTGAAGCAGTCACTTCCTTCCCTTCTCATTTATTAATGGGTCTATTTCTTTCCACTCCCCAGTGTTTCTCCAGGGCACTTGCGAGAGGCCTGTTTATTGCCTTTGGCTGACATTACCTTTCTCCTTCTCCGCCCCCACCTTTATCTGCTCGGTGCCAGCGGGACTAACCTTTGCGCGGTTCCTCCTTTCGGCTT
Source organism: Bradypus variegatus (assembly GCA_004027775.1). NCBI lineage: Eukaryota > Metazoa > Chordata > Mammalia > Pilosa > Bradypodidae > Bradypus > Bradypus variegatus. The sequence continues at coordinate 9,241 of PVKY010005997.1, forward strand.
CCCTCTCCCCCTCGGTCCTCCTCGGGCGGGCCCTGCAGCCTGAGACTGCTGGGTGCCCCTGGCCTCCTCTCCGGGGAGGGCCGGGTGGCGGCCGGGGTGAAGGCTACCTCCCCCCGTCGCAAGGGTCCCTTCTCTGTGGGAAGGGGCGGATCCTTTTTTATTTCTTTTGCGCAGGACGCAGCTCTGAGCGCGCCCCGAGCGGGCGGGGGCCCTTCCCACGCTATGCCGGGTGCGGTGCGGGACGGCGCCTCACTTGGCAGCCCCTGGCTGCCTTGTGGGGTCGGTGACCGCGATTAACCGACGGAAGGGGGGCTGGCAGCCGATCTGGCTTCCGCTCTCCGACCCCATCCAGAGGCGGCCCTGGCGCGTCGCTGCAGCCTCCGCAGTGCTGGCTGTGTACGGGCAGACCTGGGCCTGCCCATCGGCCCCCTGCTTACCAGCCCTGCGACCTCCTAAGCGAGTTTTTACTCATCCTTTTTTTCCTTCATTTCCTCACCGATAAATGGGAGTTAGGAAAATACCACCTAAACCAGGGCGTTGTTCCGAGGATTTAAGTTATTAAATGAGCGGATGCTCGTGGAGCCATCGGCACGTTCCCCACCCTGCCTGGTCGTGGTCAGCCCTCGGTGCACAGAGGCTGTGTGATTTATGTCTCCTCACTCCTTAGTGCTCCAAGGTGAACCCTCATTCCGCCAAGGTTTACAAATGCTAGTGTTAAAATCGTCACCTCCCACCCATTTCCCCACCATCACTATTGTTACAACTGCTGTCTTCATTTTGTAGACTATTTAAGGCCAGGCATTTCAGAGCGGAAAGGAACACCAGTGATCCTTTGCCCTCATTTTGTAGATAAAGAAAGAAGGTTCTGTAAACGTACCCAGGGCCTACAGGCGTGTAACTGTAGAACTCAAGGGTGGGGATTACCTGTTAGCACTCTGTGACCGTCTGTCCTGCTTCGTCTGGAATTCTCACGATTTTAGCACCACAAGACCAGCTTCCTGGAAAACCAGCCAGATCCAGGCAAACCAGGACAGTTGCTCACTCTAAGCCTTGGGCATTTTTGAGACTAGTTACTCTATTAATCAAAAGATTACATTTGCTGTTTTCCCAGCTTTTTACAGCAGGGGAGAAGCAAACATCCTACAGATGCCAATTCTGCATATAGGCAGTATTTTAAAACACTGAGATCTGAAAACTCATAAAACAAACATTTTCAATTAGCTGTGTTGCTCTTTTATACTTACCTGCTGTGTTATTTCTCATGAGATTACTCCACAACTAAAGAGTAATCTATTGCAGGCTGTCCTGAGGAAGCAGGCACACTTTCAAGTTGACTGAAAATGGCTGTTAATAAAGAAATTTTACAAAGTTCTAACTAACTTTGGGGAGTAGCTTATAATCCACCAGACTTAATCCCCTATGTTTAAAAAACTTTGCCCTTCTGGAAAACATTATAAGGTGCTTTTGTTGCAGACTATACCCATGGAACGGAAGTGCTATGCAAACTAAAACATTTAATGGTGTTTTTAATCCAAATATCTTACCACAGGGGTTGTTTCTTTTGGAAGAAGGTGGATAAATCTAAGACTCCACTTGGACTGAAATAGGCAGATACTCAAGACAAGTTATAATTTCTCCTACTTGTTCAATCTATAACAAATGTGTATTGCATGCTTAATATAGGAGTGTCCCAGGTGTTGGGCAGTGAGTGAATTGTGTTGAATAAGACAGAAAATGGCTGCTGTCCTAATGGTGTTCTAGTCTAGCAGGAAAGAAAAAATTAAAGAATTACACAAATAATGATAGAATTGTAATTGTAGTAAGTACTATGAAGCAGAGTGCAGGGTGCCCTGGGAACACTCAGTGGGTTACCTAACCTAATCTGAGTGATGTTTAAACCATGATATAAAGGGTAAGTGAACTAGGCTCAGACTTGGAGAAATAGCATTCCAAGTAAAGCCGTGAGGGGGTAAACAGCTTGGCATATATACTGAAAGAAGGTCCGTGTGCCAGGAGGATCAGGTCAGGTATAGACAGAGGAGCAAGAGATGAAGGTGGAGCAGTAAACAGTGTTCAGATCATACAAGAACTCATAGGACAAATTCAGGATCTCAAAATTTACCTGGAGAGCAATAGGACTCAATGATTTTCAGTAGAAGAATGACATCAAATTTACATTTTTGAGATATAATTTACATATAAGAAAATGTACATATCTAAGTGTTCATTTGGATGAGTTCTGACAATTAAATGCCCTTATATAATCACCACCCAAAACAAGACATGGAACATTTCCAGGAAATTTCAAGAATGTTCCCTTGTGCTCCTTTTCAAGCAATCTCTCCCACCATAGATTAATTTCTCTGCTCTTTAAGTTCATATAAATGGAATCATATAGTGTGTAAGTGTTCAAGGCTTCTCATTTTAATGTTTTTTTGAGATGCATTCCTATTGTTACATACAGCAGATCATTTCTTTTTGTTCATGATTTTTGTTTTTTTTTCTTTTTTTGTAGCACTCTGTTGTATAAATAAACCGTGATTTGTTTATTCATTCTCCTCTTGATGGACATTTGAGTTGTTTCTCAGATTTGCATTTTAAGAAGATAACTTTGGTTCTCGATTAGGGGACAGACTGGAAATCTGGGAGACCAACTGGGAGGCTGTTGCAAGAATCAAGATTGACATAATGGCAGCTTTGTCTAGGATGTCAGGTGGAAATAGAAATAAATATGTGACTGAGAATTACGAAGAGAGAAAGGGAGGTATCAAAGATGCTGCCAAAGTTCTTGACTTGAGCAACTGGTTGTATCGTGGTCCCATTTAATGAGATGGTGAAACCAGGAGGGCCAGATATGAGGTGGTAGTTGAAGTAGAGATCGAGGTTGCATTTTCTAGCATGTTAACTTTGAGATAACTGTGAGACATCTGTGTGGAGATCCCAAGTAAATTTGTTGGATATTTGGATCTGGAGCCCAAAAGAGAAGTCTGGACTTGAGATAAGGATTTTGGGGGTATCTACATATACAGATTATGTTTACATTTATGAGAGTACATGAAATTGTGTTCTAGATATATAGTATAGAATAAGAGAAGGTCAGCAAGAAGAGGAGAACACGGCAAAGAATGAGCAAAGTAAACATTAATAATAGGTGAATTAAGGTGGAAATGCATTGTCAGGCAAGGCAAAATTTTAAGACTGACAGCTGCTCAAAATTAACTGACATTCACAAATATTTAGAGTAAATTTTTAAAATATTTTAATATATAAACTAGACACACAGTATTTTGGAAAAGGATAAGTAATATCCTTTTGGTTTCAGGGAGACCACAGTAGCTTGACTAGGTTCGAAATGGTTTTTCTTAATTGGGAGTACTTAGTGTTTAGCTTTGAGGAGCCCACAATTTCTGTAAATGTATGTTTTTCTGGGGAGAGAGTCTGTGATTTTCAGCAGTGTCTGTAAGGGATAAGCAACTCCAAAGAGGTTAAGGGTCACTGACTTAAGAAGCACAGGAATAATATTTCAATTCCTCAACTAAGATAACAACACTGTTGCAAACTCTACAAGCAATCAGAACCTCTTTAGTAGCTCCATCAATACTACAACCTTGCACTAAGAACTTCTATTCCGTTCCAATGACATTATATAGCATTATCATTCTGGAAGGAGACCTTGACATCAGTCAACTTCCTCCAGCTGTGCCTAGAGCTCAGAATGTAGAATGCATTCAGCCCGTTAGGGACACAGTGGGAATTGCAAGCAAGGCCCCTTGATCCTAAGTTCAGAGCCCTCCCTACAGCATACCTCTTGCCCTCTTACTTCCATCTTAAGACACATTTTTCATCTGAAGTCTTCCAGTCCCAGAGCGCTTCTACAGTTGCCAATCAAAAGAATACCTTCTTCGTCGCTCCTCGATGTCACCCGCACCATCAGGGACTACTCGTGATCTGACTCCTCCCCTGCACAGTTGTCAGCAGGATGAATTTATGGATGTCTCCAATGGGAGTCTCAGAAAGGATTTCTTGCATAATCACCATCCTTGATTCCTTCTCCTGCCTAGTATTTGAAGGCCACCTTTATTTTGTCGATAGTTACCATGTTGGGACCCATCATAAACCAGTTTCTTTGAAAATCACTCATAGCTTCACCATCCTCTGTGTCTCCACTTCACATTAGAGCCCAGTCTCAACATTCATTCTCACCTTGTTACCATGAGTTATCCAACCAGACAGGTGTCACACAGTATGTTAGGGAGACCCTTGCTACTTACCATCACGGAATAGGTAGTAAACACCACAGACACCCAGGCCTGGACTACAGGGTGAGGGAAGACTTTGAGTATCAGAATGTTTAAAAAATGAGCACAAGTAAAGAGCAAGAAAATCATTTCTTTGATCCTGATGTATCCCTGCAAGGAAACCCTGATGTATGTGTCCTCTGGGAGAAGCAGATGGGGGCCACTGCAGTCTCCTGGTTGAGAGGACTGCCTGCTAAGAAGGCTTCTTAGGAATATATGTTGCTTTACGGTACTCATAAAATAATATGAGGTTTGAGATGAAGGTAAATCAATACCAGATTGCCAAGGTTGCAAAAATTATTCACCCAATTCATCAAGCATGGGCTAAGAGCTTGAGAACTAACTGCCCAGGGAGAGAAGCACTCCTTGTAGAGTATTTTTTGGTTTGGGAAATCAATGAGGATCCCTAAAATTCTTGTCAAGTAATGACAAACCACACAGGAGCAAGATTTGTTTTTAATCTTCATGGTGATTATATAGATGTTACAGAGGTGAGAAGAATGCTTCTGCAAGAATGTCCTCTGGCAAATCCACGAGAATGTTAACTATTAAAAATTACACAGTGGGAGAGGATGTGGAGAAATAGGAACACTCATTTACTGCTGGAGGAATGTAAAATGGTGCAGCCACTGTGGAAGACAGTTTCGCAGTTCCTCAGAAAGTTAAGTATAGAGCTACTACATTGCCTGGCAATCCCACTTTCAAAAGAATTGAAAGCAAGGACTAGAACAGACATTTGCACACAAATATTCATAACAGCATTATTCACAATTGCCAAAAGATGGAAGCAACCCAAGTATCCATCAACTGAGGAATGAATAAATAAAATGTGGTATATACATACAATGGAATATTACTCAACTATAAAAAGGAATGAAGTTCTGATACATGCGACAACATGCATGTTGAGTGAAATAAGCCAGACACAAAAGGAAAAATATTGTATGATCTCACCAATATGGAATAATTAGAATAAACAAACTCACAGAGTCAAGAATCTGGAATATAGTTTACCATGGAATGGGGTGTGGGTAGGGAATAGGGAGTTAAGGCTTATAAATGTACAGAGCTTCTATTTGGAATGATGGAAAAGTTTTAGTAATGGATGGTGGTGATGGTAACACAACATTGTGAAACTAATTAACAGCACTAAATTATATATTTGAATGTGGTTAAAACGGAAATGTTAAGCTGTGTATATGGCACTAGAATACAAATTTTTTTGAAAAATACACAGAACTGAACAACACAAACAGCAAACCCTAGGTTAAACCATGGATTATAGTTAATGGTACAAATATAAAAATGTGCTTTCATCAATTGTAACAAACATACCACACAAATGCAAGATGTTATTAGCAGGGTGGTATATGGGAATCTTGTACATTAAAAAAATATCTTTTGGAAATTGTTCTTTCAACAGTCTTTCAAAATTGCATGCTGAGTCTGGAGAGGCAGGGCCCTTGTTGGAATTTCATTAAAAACTTGGGGATGTGGGTCAGGGTGAGGAGCTTAATGTTACTCACACATTCTTAATAACCTGTTAAGACCAGGAATCCTTTCTAGGTTTAGGACCAGTTTGCCTTCAAACTATAAACAAGTTGCTGTCCATATAGCATGGATCCTTACCCCAAAAGAAGAGAGAACATGTCTTTTCAAGGTTGAATTAAATTTCCAAGATGAAAACAAAACTGTGAGCATGAATAACTGCCATTAAGGAATGAGGTTCGTCCCAATTTGAACATATTTTAGAATAATCCTTGCAGGAGGGTTGGCTGAGAAACATCTTGTAGTGACATGGATACCTTAGAGGTAAATTAACCTAAGTTACTATAAAGTATCTTGTGGAAAATCAGAAAAGATCTGCTGCTAGGTAGGAAAGTGGTTGGGTCATATCTACACAGGATTGGCAGTGGCCACACCCAGAAGTCTGACTTGAGAACTGACTGCATCTCAGGCCCTGGCTCTCTAGCTTGAGAGCACTTCTACCCAGAGAGTCTAGACAGAGTCCTGTAATGCCACTCTGGCAGACAGACTTCCCAGGTCTGACATCTCTGCAGTTACTCTTACTTATTTTCTTCATGCTCACACATTCCCTCTCCTCTGCATACTTCTCACCTTCAAAAAAGTTTTAGAAGTTGCTGGTCTGAAATAATCCTTTGAAAAGGAACTTTTAAAAAAAGGACTTTGTGCAGGTTTTCTTCCATGGATGGCACTTATTCTTTTGAGCTGTGTTATAGCTAATAGCTTCCCCAAACTTCCATGAAATAAATGCTCTACTGAAAGCTGTGGGCTGAAACTTCTCTGAGAGCCGTCACTCAGGACGCCTGCCCTCAGGGGCTCCAGTGTTAGAACCAGCAGAACTTGGAGTTGTCTAATCCACCCACTGACTTTCAGCTCAAAACCATTCTTACAAGCCAGTGAGATTTTCAATGTTTTAGTAGTAACCTAAAAAATTTTTTTTAAATCTTTCCCACAATGGGAATTTCCTGGGAAATGGCCTATATCGGTGTATTTTTCACTGCTGTGTTGCTGCTGTTTTCATTATATTGTGTTGGTTTTTGTTTTTTCTTGGCCAAGTGCTGAAAACCATTAAGTCATCTCAAGAAAATAACAAAACCCACCATTGAAAACTTCCTCCATAACTTTCTAGAATCTTCTGCCACCCAAATACCCAGCTTCTTCATTCTATCAATCCTGACATGTTTTGCCCTTGCTCGTGTAGTTCCTGCTGCCTGCAAGGCTGTCTCCACCTCTATCTCCAGTCTTTTGATTTTTCTATCCCCCAGGTCCTGGCTGAGCTACCATTTCCTCCATTTCCTTGTCTCCAAGGGTTGGGAAGACCATCCTTCTTCTGTTCATTGGTTGTTAGCTGTTCCTACCTCTTTTTTGGTACCTGGCACATTGTACTAAGGTTACTTTCAGAGTTTATCTCCCACACGACATCATCAGCTCCTCCTCAAGGGGAGAAACTTTTTTTTGGGGGGTGGGGGAGTCTCCCGTGGC
>PVKY010005998.1:0-16538 GCA_004027775.1 Bradypus variegatus
ACAATTTCAGAGAATGCCATATTTTTCAGGAACATATATACCACAGAACAGCAAAAATGCCTGTTCTAGGAGACCTCTGGTTAAACATGGTAGTAGGATACTGTGCTTTTCTTAGTGTCATTCTAGCAGCTCAATAAAAATCAGAATAAAAGAAAATTAAAATCACCTGTAAACTCTTGTGCTTTTTCCTTGTAAGTTTAAAACCAACTATGAGAAGAGAAGCTTTACAGTTTCCATCCAGACAAACGAAACACTCATGGGTGCCGTGATAAACAATGTGTCAGAAGCCATGGAGACCCTTACGCGAATCACAGAAGAGCTGGTCCCAGTTCCAGGATCTGTGAATGGGGTCAAAGCCTTGGGACTCGTTGTCTTCTCCATGTGCTTTGGTTTTGTGATTGGAAACATGAAGGAACAGGGGCAAGCCCTGAGAGACTTCTTTGATTCTCTTAATGAAGCCATCATGAGATTGGTAGCCGTGATAATGTGGTACGTATTTCCATTTGCTGACTGTGGTATATGTAAGACGCATGTTGTTAGCCACATGTGTTCTGGATTGAGGAAGATGCTCCAAGGCTGAAAGGCCAATTGCAGTGATATCGTTCTGGTAAGCACAGGAAAATGAATACATGCTTTCTGGGCCTGTAGAGTCCTTGAGCTTATCTGGAAGCTTGTCTTACTAAGTGTGCTTACTTGTTTTGAAAAAGTGTCCACTCTTTTATCCCAGTGCTGATGGGACCACATTCCTCATTCCTTCATTTTGTACCTGTTTAGTTATTTATTCATTAAATATTTATTACTGTCTACTGTGTGCCTAGCATGTAGTGTCAGGCACTGTGGGTATAGCAATGAAGAAAACCTACAAGGATAGTCTGGATTTACACTTATTTTGGAAGGCAAGAGAAAAATAAATAAGAAAATAAATCAACATATGCTTTAAATTAGTGACAAGTGCTATAAAATAAACAGTCGGTGATGTGATAAAAAGTAACTAGGCAGGAGACAAGAAATTTGGCTTGGATGGCGCATAAAGGCCTCTGAGAAGGTGATATTTTTGCCAGCCATACAAAGTACCAGAAGAAGAGCATTCCTAGTCAAGGTAAAGCAAATACTGAGGCCCTGGACCGTCATTCAAAACAACTGTTGTCTCCTCCACTTCCACTCTAAGAAAGAAATGTAAATGGCAGTTCTGCTGCATGCTTGAAGGACTCATGGGAAGTATTATAGAATGCCAAGCCACAATTTTATAACAAAACTTCCTTTAATAGAGCCAAGACCAGGAGACACAGGAAAAGACTTAAGTCCAAAGAGGAACATTGACCTTGAAAAGTAAATTCTCCCTAGCAGAGAGAGTGCCCTTTGATGGCTGTAGCCCTTGTCTAGGGCTGCTTTTCATTTATCCTTTATTTTTAAGCTAAACTCCTCCTGGGCACCTGAGGCAAAGAGGCATCCATATTCTAAGAAAAGCCCTCAGTCATCAACATGATTAAAAATATCCTTTGTCTTTATTGTCACCAGAGCCCAGAGAAATCCATTTTTCAGGAGCTTGAAAAGACCAATCAGAATGTGGTCTCTGCAGGAGCCCCCTTTTGCAAGGCTCCATTGAAATCTTGGCAGAGCTGAAAGTGGACATTTATCTTCATATTATTAAAATGCCTCCACCCTTCACCTCTTTTATGAAAGAAGCCAATTCAAAGCCACTGAATGAACCTCACATGTAGATTTTCTAGCTGTACATTCGCCTGCACATTCAACATTGAGTTATTACATTTCTGAAAACAGGTACTCTTATGATTTCCTGCCATATGTTTTAAAAAGGGCTCTTAAAAGAAGCATTGTATTTTTCAACTTAAAATTTAAGTCCTACACAGCTCCCAGCAGGCCCTTCTCCTTAAGGGTGACTGGCTTCTCTTTGTTTGGTAATGTGAATTTGGTTGTAGTTTACTGCACACATCAGGCAAAGGGAGTTGAAAGCAGGGAAGAGGGTACTCCAAGCAACCAGGCATATTTCAATAAGTACAGGTAAGTAATTTTGGGCCTCAGTTGTACATTCTTGCAGTCCACAGGGGAACACTCACAAATAACGGCAGCAGCCTGATAATTACTTAATCAGAGCATCTATAATCCTGATTGTTGTAGCCCATATATGCATATCTTTAATTTTAATAGCTCTGAATTTATTTTATGATTGCCTGCTATATATGGCAAGTGGTACCAGAGTTTTCTATTTGCGCTGTAACAATATGTCCTCTTAAAGTAAATTTACCTAAGTTGAGGTTGATTTGAATGATAATATTAAGTAATATTTTAAGTGGTGTGTGAATGTGGAAGAAGTGATAAAAGTGGCCCTTGAGTAAGAAGGCTAACTGCAAATTTCAAACATTGAAATGGCATTTTATGCATCTTACTTTACCTTGGGAATCAGGCTGTGATATCAGAAATGTTTGTAAAAGTCAGGATGTTGGTTCCATGTGTTCTGGAAGTTCTGGATATTTGGCTGGGGAGCAGGAGAAAGGGAAGGTGGCATCAGAGGACCAGACAAAGGACCCAGGGGTGATGAAAGGATAGTTATCTAGGGAAAAGGAGGTGAGCAACAAAACCTCTGTTCCTGTCTTTTCTCACAAAGGAAGAAATCCACAGTTTCTAGAATTCCAAATGATATGCTGGGCGGGAAAGTTTGGAAATCAACTCTTTCATGTTCTTCTCATTTGGTAGCTTTTTGGAAATCAGCCTTCCGATTTTTGTCATGTATTTGCTTCTCTCTAGGTACGCGCCTCTTGGCATTCTCTTTCTGATTGCGGGGAAAATCGTTGAGATGGAAGACATGGGAGTAATTGGGGGGCAGCTCGCCATGTACACAGTGACCGTCATCGTGGGCCTACTCATTCATGCAGTCATTGTCCTTCCCCTCCTCTTCTTCTTGGTAACACGTAAAAACCCTTGGGTTTTTATTGGAGGGTTGCTGCAAGCACTTATCACAGCTCTGGGAACCTCCTCAAGGTACAAATATGTGTGTCGCTTACTCCTGAAATTTTACTGTGGTAAAATAGAATCCTCAGTCTTGGGGTCGGAGGAAGCGTTTGGATTGGCACATGAATCGGCTTTTTCACTTCTGTTGCTAATCAGACCTATTTGATTAGGCAACAACTGGCCATAGACCCTTTTGGGGATGAAACAGAACTCAACAATCCTTTCCTCCCCACGCAGCGCTCTCCTCCTTCTGGTTCACATTTGCCTTAGGGGTAAAGTGTCGAGTGACTTGGCCCAGGTTGTTGAGATGCTGGTCACAAGTGATGCCTCACAGAGGATCCCAAAGGCAGGAGAGCTGTGAGGGACCCTGTGAGGGACCTACACTGTTCCAAACCCTGCTCTCCTATTTAGGCAAGTGCTGACTCAGTTCCTTTTAAGTGAGAACTTGGGAGAGGAAGGAACACTATGTCCAAAAGACCAAACGCAAATGACATGCTCTGTTTTACTCTTCTCAGTTCCGCCACCCTACCCATCACCTTCAAGTGTCTGGAAGAGAACAATGGTGTGGACAAACGGGTCACCAGATTCGTGCTCCCAGTGGGGGCTACCATTAACATGGATGGGACTGCCCTCTATGAAGCTTTGGCAGCCATTTTCATTGCTCAAGTTAACAACTTTGAACTGAACTTTGGACAGATTATTACAATCAGGTATGAGGAAAGAGGTCTATGCAATGTTTTCTTTCTTCTTTTTTTAAACAGTTTTTTTCACGTACCATACAATCCATCCTAAGTATGTTACTAGACCAAGGTGGTGGATTCTGTTGCCCAGTGCACTGAAAAAACCAATTCCTGAGACACCAGGGTTTCAAGGAGGAAAAGAGTTTTATTGCTAGCTGTGAAGTGGGAGAACAGATGACCAATCAGTCCAAAATCTGTCTCCCTGAACTGCAGTAATTCTGAAAGTATCAAAAGATGGGCAGGTTTTAGTCTAATGAGCACAATGGCCCCAGATGATGTAATTATAGGTGACCTAATTATTGAGCATGCACAGACTGATTACGTGCTTAGTCACAGAATGTATGTAAGAAAGTGGTGGCCTTAATATGATGGTGGGCGTGATTTTTAGTATTATAATGAGGTATAGGTGACTTGTAGGTTAAAGTCTAAGCTACTGCGCATGTCAGTTGGGCCCATTTTGGTTAGATCCAGCTTTGGTTATCAAGAAAACTTTGGACTTGGGGTGGGTTAGTTCTGGGCTGACCCAAGACCCTTGGTTAATAAACATCAGAGGCTGTCTTTAATGATCATAAGACTTTAAAGTCGATAAACTGGATAAATGGGTACAAGTGAAGGTTAATCACAAGGTTTTTACAGTCACAAGGGCACAAGATAAAGGCTATGCAATCATTATCAGAGATCAAGGCAGTTAGATTACAGTTCAGGTCTCAGGTATTTCCCTCTGTCTATTCTAACATACCAGAAAGTAAAATGGAGTATCTGTATAATGATTCAGTAATTATAATCAGTCCTTAAATCCTCACTTCTCAGATACAAGTGTACAATCAGTGATCCTTGGTATAATCAGATAGTTATGTATTCACCACATACATGAGAACATTTTTGTTTCTTCTAGAAAAAAGTCCCATAGCCTTCAAACCCCCCACCCACCCACCCATAATTGACATTGACATTTAGCTTCTGTATAATGTCTTTGTTACAATTAATGAAAAAAAATTACTATGTTGCTGCTAACTATAGACCTTAGTTTGTATTAATTGTGTTTATTTACCATATACCACCCTATTATTAACACCTTGTAATAGTGATGTAAGTTTATTCTAGTTCATATAAGAACTTTCTTTTATTTGTACAATTAACCATAGTCATCATCCACTTTAGGTTTTGCTAAATTATACAGTCCTATGTTTTATCCTCTAGCTTTCCTCTTTCAACCATACTCACACTCAGTATTCAATATTTTCTTAATAATGACTTTGGGTTCGGTGAAGAAACTAGGAAAGGGACCACGCATAAATAAGAGGTTGAGGTTTGGGTTCAGAATAGCTTTGCTTTTATATTTTTTGATGTTTTTATTGTTTTTTTTTAATTATAGATGTGCACACTCATTAAAAACAAAATTCTAATAATAGAGAAGTGTAACTTCTAAATAAGTTACTTAGAAGCAAAAATAACTTGGAAGAAGTGAAATTTGCCTGCCACCATCATTCCCCACCCTCATCCTACCCCATCTTTCTCTGGGTTGCGACTATTAAAGTTTGGTGTGTGTAGACATACACACACTTTTTTTTTTTAATTATGGGGTCATACTATACATACTGTTTTCCACTTGATTGATTTGCTTCTTTATATACCATCTTTAAATATATCACCATATCTTCCTTCATCCTTCCTAAAACCTGCAAAATATATAGCATGGATAATTCTCTTTCTAAAAATTTCTAGATTTTCAAAATGTTAATTTTATTGCCAATACTAGAAACTAAAAATACACTTGAAAAACTGGATTAACTTGCTCCCTTGGGTTAATTGTTAGGCAATGTAAGATAGATGACAGACCGCACTGTCAAGTAGGTTTAGAATGTGATTTTGTGGAGTAATTTTATATTGCAATGTTTAGTGAAAAGTAATTTTCCCCACTATACTTTTTCCCAGTCTCTTACTTCCTTTCACCAAGTGCAACCACCCTTACTTAGAAGTGTCTTTTGTATCCTTCTAAAGAGAACCCATGAATACTCCTGCAGGATTGCAGAGTAATTTCCTCTTTTTGTTTACTGAAAATTTGTGTAAGTGGAACAGCAACAAAAGAATGATAAGCCTTACAATCCAGGTCAGACCCTAATCATCATTGTTATATATATATGTTTTTTAGAGTCAAGATAAGCCAGTTTTTTTCCCACAACTTTTCATTATGAAAATTGTCCTACATATAGAAAAGTTGAAAGAATATGTTTTAGTTTCCTAGGCTGCTCAATGCAGATACCAAAGAAAAAATGGGTTGGATTTAAACAATGGGAATTTATTAGCCTACAGTTTGAGGCCATGGGAATGTCCAAATCAAGGTAGCATCGAGGCAATGCTTTCTTTCCAAAGACTGGTTGCCATTGATCCTTGGCTCCTCTACCACATGGCAAGGCACATGGCAACATCAGCTGGGCTGGTCTCTCCCTTCTCTTCTGGGTTTTGTTAAATTTCAGCTTCTTGCTTCCATGGCTTTCTGTTCCTCTCTCTGGATTCATCCCATTTATAAAGAACCCCAGTAAGAGGATTAAGACTCTCCCTGGGCCATGCCTTAACTAAGGCAGCCTCACCAAAGGTCCTACTTACAGTGGGTTTACACCCACAGGAATGGATCAGCTTTAAGAACATGATTTTCTGGAGTGCATCGAGTTCCAAGCCACCATAGAAGATTACAGCAAATGTCCTCTATCTAGATTTAACAGTGGTTAGCATTTTGCCATTTTTGCTTTTCGCTCTCTGTCTTCACATTAACCAGGCAAGTTTCATGTTCTTACATTCCTCCACTTGGATGGGGGAGTTATTAGAAACAAATTGTTATTGTAACTGTACAGCATTTTAAACTTTAAAACTTTCAGATACATGAAAAATTATATAGCCAACCAGTTTTTTCATTGAAAAATGGCTGTAACACTGACTTCATAAGGGTTGTGGTGAGGATCATATGATATAAACCGTGCTTAGCATATTAGATGACATTTGATAAGGACTTGATAAATATTAGTTGGAATGATTATTGGCGTGATGATTATTTTAAATCCCATTTACATTTTTCTGAAGCATTCCCTCTTCTAGCACTTGCACAGTGAGTGTTTTACAGGGTATACTCTCTTCTAGGGGAGATCTGTAAAAATCTGTTCTGCTGTGGCACTTCTTTTGACAGCATTACAGCCACGGCCGCCAGCATCGGGGCCGCTGGGATTCCACAGGCGGGTCTGGTCACCATGGTCATCGTGCTGACATCTGTGGGCCTGCCCACTGACGACATCACGCTCATCATCGCTGTGGACTGGTTCCTGTGAGTACGCCCAGGCAGCAGGCTGCCGCGCCACCGCAGAGCCCTCCCCTGTCATCTCGGGTGCTGGGCAGCTTGACATACCTTCCAAACAGGACTCCACCAAGAGGGGCAGCTTGCCTGTAGTTAAATTCCTCATTTCCTGATGCCTGGCCCTTGTTGGAGCCCCAAAAGCCATGCACACTGGCTCCCTTATCATCCCAAGAGGCACATCTGGCTGCTGCATTTCTCACTCCATAAAGCTGTTCAGGGATTAGGAAACCTGTTGCCTGCAAAGCCAACATAAATCAGCAAAAAAAGAGGCTGGTTCTGAATTGCACAACACTTCCCCACAGCATCTGGAACAGAGCTGCAGGCTTCCCAGACCCATCCTTCTTGTGCTTCCCATTCCAGTGGCGTAATGTGGGGCACATGTTCCCATCTGAACCCAGCAGGGGAGGAGTGACCATGCAGACAGTAGGAACAGAGGTAGTGTCACTAAGTGGAATCGATTTAGCATTCTAGGGAAAGTTCCATGAATTATACCCTCTACTCTCTCAAACCCTAATCTCTAGGGCCTATCTCTCTGCCCTTTCTCCCCAACCTTCTGCCTCTTTTCTCTCTCACAAGTTCCCTTCTACTTTCTCAAATTTTCTCCCCAAATGCCCAAAGTGAATACCTAAGACACAGTAGTTGCTTGAGTCAATGCATGTTGACTTCACTAGAAGTAATGACCATAAAGAGCCTGAAACTGAACACAAAGCACAATGAATGAGAGGAGTGGGGGTATCAGTGGACAGCATGGTTCCATTGTCACTTGGGTCTGTATTTGAGTTCTGACTTGGTGTGACTTCTGGCAGATTATCCAACCACACCAAACCCTAGTTTCTTCCTTGTAAAATGGGAATGATAATGTCATCTACTCCTAGTGATGCTGGGAGAATTCAGTGCAATGATGCAGGGAAAGCACTTAGTCTGATCCAAGGGAGCACTCAACTGATGTTAGCACTTTTGTAGTATAAAGCTGTAGTTCTCAAGGTTTTGACCGGGAGACCCCTTTACCCTTAAATTATTAAGAGCCTTCAAAAGCTGTTACTTTGGTGGGTTAAATCTATCAATATTTACCATGTTAGAAAAACTGAGAAATTTTTAAAATTTTAAATTCATTTAAAGATTACAATAAATCCATTATATGTTCTGTAAACATTTTTTATGAAAAATAACCATTTTCCAAATCAAAAATTTAGTGAAAACTGTGGCATCATACATTTTTTGCAAATCTCCTTAATGCCTGGCTTATAGAAGACAGCTGAAGTCTCCTAACTGCTTCTCAGTCAATCTATTATGATATCACACATTATGTAGTTGTTGCAAAACTCCACTGTACATTCATAGGAAAATGAGAGTGAAAAGGGTATATAACATCTTAATGTTATTTTGAAAATAGTTTTAACCTTAAGGTTCTCTAGACCACTCTCTGAGAACTTTTAGTATAAAGGAAGGTGAGGGTGAATTGTAGGAAAGAGAATCAGAGAGAAATGTTAAATAAGAGAAGAAACAGAAGGGTCATTCCCCACTGTTGATCTTTTACAGTCAAGCTAATAACTGAAAATTAATCATCTATATGCTCTTATAATATTTATTAACTACTATTATAAACATTACTTGCACATTAAGTAATCAAGCAGTTGGTGGTACTCCAAACTGAATTTTCAGAGATGCTTCTGAAGACGGAGCCAGGCAGTTCATTGAATTAAGTCGAAATTGTGTGACTTTCACAGGAGCCTTATTTTCCCCTCCTCCCCACCCTTCTCCAGGGACCGCCTCCGTACAACGACCAATGTGCTGGGAGACTCCCTCGGAGCTGGGATTGTTGAGCACCTGTCACGACATGAACTGACGAATCAAGATGTCGAAATGGGTAACTCAGTGATTGAAGAGAATGAAATGAAGAAATCGTATCAGCTGATCGCTCAGGAAAAGGAAACTGAGAAACCCACTGACAGTGAAACCAAGATGTAGACTAATATGCAGAAATGTTTTCTTGAGCACCAGGTGTTTGAAAACCATCATAATATTTCCTTCCCACTAAAACTCAGTTTTCAACAGTAAGCCCCTTACTTTGTTTTCCTCCCTACTCTGATAGTATTGGCCATACACATCCAAAAGTGAGGGAGAATTTTTCAGTGGCTAAATGTATGGTTTTCATACTACCTTTCAAAATTTTAAATCATTTCATGTCAATCTTGCATAATAAGGTACTGAGATCAAAAATATTCTTGATCAGTTTATGTGGCACACAATCCTATAAATGTGATACATTTTTGTAAGTTAAAGAATTAAATAGTAGGCAAAAAACACATGTTTTTAAATCAGGTTTTGAAGTTTAAAAATCCTTCAAAACACAATTCCATTTTAGTCTTGATACATAACAACTTGAGAAACTACAATAAGTTATTAGTTGAACAGTAAAAGGGTTTTTTCCCTTACTATTCTCACTTGTGTCCTTATTTTATTAGTAACAGTATATTATACATACACACTTAGCACAGTGGTGAGGAGGGGCATAAAGTGAAATTTCCATGTGACCTTGAGCAACTCACTTCTCATATTTAGGCCTCAATGTCCTCATCTGTAAAATGGGTGAGTTCCTAAATGCCTTTACAGTCTCCTCTAGTTTGAACATCCTGTGACGTTGTGAAAGTCTTTGCCCTCTGTTTCCCTCAGATAATCCTGTGCAAGTATAATTCCTCAGAACATGGGGCTTTCAGAAACAACATTTTGTTGGGAGTGAACATTTCTAACCAAGGGCAGGATGGTTGTGTAGTTTACCAGGCCCATTCCAGACTGTCAGTTTCACAAGTCACAGTCACCAGGCAAAAGGCCATTTCAGGAGTGGAATAACTCATAAAACCCTTCGAAGTATCCACTTCTATCCTACTTGCCCTAAACTGAAGGGACTGCTCTGGGAAGGAGGTCTCCTCAACTGACAATAGATTTTTAGAAAATGAAACATGAGACTAGCAAGGCTGCTCATGGACTTACTATGGAACACTATAAAGAGCCCGCTAGGAAAGAAAATAGCACAGTTGGCAATACTAAAGAGAGGATTTTAAAGCACCGATGTTATGTCTTCTTGAAGGAAGAATAAAAAAGGATAGTTTTTGTTTGTTTGTTTTAAATAACCAAAACACTATTTCTCTTAGGTTCAAAATCATTCCCCAAGGAAAGGAAGTCTGCATAGCATATCAAACTATAAGGTCACTTATATATTTTAGAGGAGTGAAATGAATGAGCTCTAACAAGTATCCATGAGTTGGATTACATTAAAGTTCTTAGAGTGAGAGAAACAAGATAATTCTTTGTGTTGGAATTCCACTTATGAAATCATTCAAAATCTTTAGCTGGAATAGGTTTTTGTTTTATTTTGTTTTGTTTGTGTCTCCAAGAGAAATGGTAGATGAGTTGGTATGAAGGCATTTTACTTGAGAATGCAAGTGAAAACAGCAGAAGTATAGGTTTAGGTGAGCCAACTCCCAGGTTTAGAAGAGATTAATTTTTACCTCCTAGGGAATATCTAGTAAAGTCGGACCTATCAGAATATACCAGCTGTGTTTGACTTCCTGACTGAAAATGGTGAAGAATGGACTTAATTATGCTAACAAACTGAAAATCTAGACACACATCTTCTGATACACAGTTAGAGCTATTTTTGTAGTGATCATGAGCATTATTAGGCTATGGTGGAGTAAACATTTAATGTCAAGGCTCTATTTGGGAAATAAACTACAAAAGTTAATGTACATGGTTGCCATTTTATGATGCCAGTAGAAAAAAATTAATCCTGTCTAATTAATTGTTACAATGTGATCTTTTTTTATACTAACCGGTTCTTATGGAAACCAGGTCCTTTAGGAATGATCCTGTCACCAGCCCATCACAGGCTCTGCATGTACATGCACCCAGTGTGGACTCAGAAGCATTACTTTGTAGATGTATTTTCAATAAAGAAAAAGAAATAGTTTTACATTATATCTTTGTTTGCTGTTATTCTTCTCCCCAAAGGAAAATAAATTCTCCATTCATGGAAGTACTTCTAGGAGCTCAGGGCAATGCTGGGGAAGGATACCATACGGCAAACTAAGGGGAAGGTAAAATCGTGACAGAAGCAGCTGGGGGAGCTGCTGCAAGAAACGAGTAATGACCTACTCTCCCTGCTTAACTCCTAGAACCAGAGCCGGAAATAGGAGTTGGTGAGGGAAACACTTGCCCTTAACAACTTGCACTTACTTAATTGTCCATGACAAGTTCAAATTTCTCAGATAAGTTGAATCATTTTCTATTGGGATAAGAAAGTATAATGCCATCATTGGTTCTTCCAAAAAAGTGATTTCCTGTCTGACCATCACATGAGGTAGATTTATTGCTGTGATTACTACTGTCATTTGTGAAAAGAGCTGAGCAAGATCTCATGGGGTATTTCAGAAACAGCCATTATGCCGGTAAACCAATTTATTCAATCAGAACAACTTAATGGACAACTACTTTTTTCGACATGCTTTTTAATAAGAAATTGGCAGCAATATCATGGAATCTCCAGATTGAAGCTGGGTCTCCGACCCTTTCATCTGACCCTCTACCTGCAGGTGGCAGCCCCCAAGAGGAGAGGCTATTAAGTGGGATCCAAGCAGACACAGGTCACCGAAGTGAAGACTTCACTGAATTCATAAGACCCTTGAAATTGTGGGGAAAAAACAGTCTAGCCACTGCTAGGAAATGCTTCCGCCTTCAGTCGCCAGTTTTCTTCCTTCTGCAGCCTAAGCAAGATTTGAGATGCTCACCGCTGTGGAAAAATCTGTGGAGACACCATTAAGGTCAAGAAAGGCAGCCTGTCTTGTCAGGGTAAGACTAGGAGGAGGAAGCAGAGAGCATGGATCCCTCCCTTACATGTGGTAGGCACAGATCTGTTCACAAACGTGTGAAAAATTTCAGGTTAGCTTTTTAAAGTTTTTAATGTTTCTGAGTAGAAAATTCCAAATTTTTACAAGTTCTTTTTCTGAGAAGTCGGGTTCTATGACCTCCCTTCCGCATACACACCCCTTGAGGACCGCTGCCCCCCACCTCAAGCAGGCTTCTCTTTAAAGGGCTGAAAAATCCCCCTTTCCCGGTATCGCTCCCCTCCCCTCCCCCAGGCCTTTATTCACATACACCAAGTTGAAAACAAAATGTGTTGTAATTGCACGGGCGATCCTGCTGGCTTCATTCCGGAGGGCCCCGGGGGGCATTGCCCAGAGGCTGCTGTCAGTCCCCGGCCTCCGCGGCGGGCGGGCTTCCCCTGCTCCCAGCCGGGTGGTCCCAGAACTGGGTCAACAACGCGCCCCTCTGCGTGGCCTCGTCCGGGGGAGGGGGTGGGCAGTGTAGTTGGGAGGTGTCACGAGGAGAGCAGGCTGAATGAATAAGCCAAAGGAAAAAGAGGAAGGGAGAGAGAGAGAAGGAGCTGATGGGCAATGTTGTAACAGGGAAAGTGAAAGATGAGAAACCGCTGGGGAGTTACGCGGGAGTCTGGGGGGGCGATAGCCTCAGTAGCCTGCACTGGGAGCCTCAAGCTCATCCCGAGGGTATTCGCGGGAGCCCCGCGAGGAGAGCCTAACTTTACAAGAGAAACTGCTTAAACGAGTGCATACTAGATTCCAAGATTTGCAGTGTAAAGGGAGGATAATTTTGTTCCCATTTCACTTTGTCCCTCAGATAACCTACTTTTCTCCAAAGCAGAGCTTATTCAGGTCACACGCTATTCTCTCCCAGAAGCCCTTTCCTTTCTGGCTATTCTCTACTTTGTTTCCCTTGTGCCTTGCCTCTCTCCTCTCCCCTATCCTCTTTCAATCATCAATCCGGATTCTCATCTTCTCATTCTGTCACTTACATTTCCCAGGTACAGACAAGTACTCAGTAGGCTACATGGTAACATTTTCTAGAGGGTCTTCCCTCATTTTACCCACAGAACTGCTTTACCATTCTTCCATTTTGAAACAGTCACGTTTTACTGTTTCTACAGATACAAGTAGGGTTGCCAGATAAAATACAGAACACCCAATTAAATTGGAATTTCAGATAAATAATAATGTTTTAATAGAAGCATGTCCCAAAATATTGTACAAGCATCCTACATTTTTATTTGTTAAATCTGGGAGCCTTACATACAAGTGAAATAAAGAACTCAAGACAATTCATGTTTGCTTCAATGAAATGGACATTATAGGTGAAAAGGGTTTTTTGAGGTGGGGAGTTAGGGGATGTCTTCATTATAAAATAATTATCCCAATTTTTAATTTTTAATTTCTGCAGGCAGAAACATACTTTAAAGGCAGTCCAGATCAGGGACATTCCTGGGGACATTATCACTGATTAGGTGCTTGTAAATCTTGTGGCTGCAGTTTAAAAAGCTGTATCAATTACCTTTAAGACTTCACAGAGTTGTCTCAAATAAACAATATTTCAGTTATCCATACTTGAAATATTTTAAGACATCTGTTTTTCATGGTTTCCCTTGTCTTTTTTTTTCCTACTTTCTTATTCCTGCTCCCCCTGGCCCACTCCCCCCAAACAAAATATTTTCTATAATACAGTACAGGGCTGAATAATTTGGCATTCACATGGGTTTCCAATGATGGACACACATTTTTTTCATTAAGTGTGCATGCACCCTTTAGAAAAGTGTCCATATTTTTTTCATATTGTGCTATTCAAAGATAATCCTTTTCTAGCCACTGTGAGGTTGGGAGTGAGGCATTTTTCAAAGTCTCTTCAGGGAACTCTAGTCTAGATGCCTGCACATCATTCTCACAGAAGCCCCTTATTTAAACCAAGGCTGAAGGGCATGGGAAGCAGGGCCCCTATTGGTACTGCAGAAGAGGGATAAAATACACCTCTTAAAAATAATAAACTCCAAATCATCACATGTGTAGCCATGTTTAAAGATAGCAGTGAGTCTCCTAGAAGACGGTGTCAAAGTACAACTTCTGCATTTTTTTCCCAACTCTGTAGGTTCAGGGGATCATAAGAGTCCCAAGGGCAGCCAGCCAGGAGCTTCCAGACATAGCTGTCACAGGAGAAAATACAGACCATTCAGGAGTAATTACAATGGACCAGTGATTGGTCTGCCCTGGGGAGAACTTAACACACAAGGATTTTGACAGCAACACAAGTCTGAAAACTCACCCAATTCCACTGCCTTGGCAGCACTGCACCTCAGTGAGGCATTATTTCATTTTAGTCCATGATGAGCTCTTATCCAAAGTAGAAAACAAACCCAAGGAAGACAATATACATTTTAGAAAACTGACTTAACTTTTAGACTAAAAGTAGCTCCCATCCTTCTAAAACCTAAAGACCTTCAGCTTCAGAGTGGTGATTGAATCCAAACTTGTTCACAGTGATGGGCTGAATTCACACCTGTTACTCCTGGATTTGTGAGCAATGCCATCAGGGTCCCTGGATGGTCAATCTATCACCGTAGTGGTAATGGTAGTTTTAAGATGGCTTCACTGGGCAGGTACAGTGTAAAGCAGATGGGTAATCAGGAAATGTGGGTTCTAGGTGCTGTCTTGTTTTTAACCAACTGCAGCATCTGGGTATAATCATTTGGCCTCCCAGGGACTCAGTATCCTCATTTGTACATGCAGAAATTGCATTAAACCAGCAATTTCCACCCAAATTCTTATATCAGGTTATCCCCCTTTCTTATGTTGGAAGGGGTATTAAAAGTAGGATTCTATGGTCAAATAAGCTTAGCAAATGACAGATTAAATTTCACCTTCCTCATCATAAATGGACACAATAATGCCTTCTTCATGAGGCTGCAATGGGAATTAAATAGGTCATATGTATAAAATTCTCATCACATTTCCTGGCACTTAGGATGCTTCTTAAGATGTTTCAAGACAGAACTGGTTCAGTAAAGGAGGAAGAGGCGTGGGGATAACATTGGAGGGAGGGGGAGGGGTTCGCGCCTCCATGCCACAGACCTACATTTTCTGGGCGGGAAGCTTTGCTGAAGGCCGTCACCCCTGGAAACTGGCATCATGAGAAAATGCCCAGCTGCTTCCCGGAGGGGCCCAGGCTCCTGCACCCGGGGCAGACCCACAGCTCCTGCCAGTCCTCTCCGGCCTTTTGTGGGGCCCGGCTCTCTCGGCAGCCGTGCCCTGCGTGGTGGTTTTGTGAAGGGTACAATTCGATGCTCTGAGGGGACCACCCAGCTTCCTCTCAAGTCTCCCAGCGAACAAAACAGCCCCTCTGTGCGCCAGCACCTCGCCTCTCTGCCAGGCCCCCTCCTACCCTCCTTCCTGCCAAGGGGAAACGAGAGCCAGTGAGGCCAGCGCTTTGGGGGAACGCAGAGGATGGCGCGCTAAGGAGAGGTCCAGGCGCGGGCCGAACATTGGTCCCCGGGATGCTGCTGCCACCCTGTGGCCAAGGTCTTTCTCTAGGCTCCAGACGGCCCAAAGCACCCCAGACCAGACCCCGTGGAAACGCCGAGCATTTATTTACCCGGAAACTCTTTACCGCTGGACTCACAGGAAGGAGATCGAAAATGGTTCAGAAGTCCAAAGGAAAAAGGAACTTGAAGCATTCTGTGTCTAGAGCAGTGATTCTGTACCAGCACCCCTGGGAACCTGTTAGAAAGGCAAATTCCCGCATCCCACTCCAGACATATCAGACGCTCTGAGGGAAGAGTCCAGAACTCTGTTACAAAACCCACCCAGGTGACTCTGATGCTCACTAAGGTTTGAGAACCACTGGTCTAGAGTCTAAAAAGAGAAGGACTTTAGAGTTGACAGATCAGTGTTCCCATCCTGGCCCTGCCAATTATAAGCTGTGTGACCCTGGGCTAGTTACTTAACCTCTCCATGCCTCCATTTGCTCATCCCTAACATGATGATCATTCCTATTCTCTAGGACTGCCAAGGATTAAATCAGAAACAAAGGTGAATTCACAGGAATATATAGATACTCAACAAATACTACTTGCTTTGGATATTTTTATAATGGGCACATAAATTTGACATACCACTGCTAGAATATGCGAGAAAATGCAGTTCCATCCTTCATTTATTTAACAGATATATCTATGAAGCACCAACTATGTTCCAAGGCACTGCAGATACACCAGTGTACAGTTTGGTAGGAAAGCCAGAAAATAAATGTATAAACAAATAATGTGTAGTATAGGATCAAGTTGCAGTAATTTTTATGAAGAAAAACAAAGCCAGGTGAGGGCCTGGAGAGGGATGTAGGGACTATCTCAATAGGGCAATCAGGGAAGGCTTCCCAAGGAGATGTTGGGGGAGGCAAGATTTGAATGGAGAGAGATCAAGCCTGCAGATTCAGAGGAAGAAGGAAGAGGCAGTGCAAAAGTCCTGTGGTGGATGTGAGCCTCCCATGTTGGAGGAGAATGAGGAGGCCAGTGTGCCTGGAAGGAGAGGGGTTTAGAGAGGGTTGGAGGGGCTGAGAGCCCATCTCATACAGTCTTGCAGGCCACA
>PVKY010005999.1:0-16544 GCA_004027775.1 Bradypus variegatus
GGGGGTGGAGGACCATATCACTCGGTCCTGAGGAAGGAAGGGAGGGGGAACTGACTCCTGGATCCTGAGAGAGAAAGGGGCTGGGGGTCCCACTCCAGGTTTCCGAGGGAGGAGGGGCTGGGACCCTGACGCCTAGGTCCTGCGAATACAGGCGCCTTCACAAGGCTGAGCTGGGGAAGAATTGATGCTTTGTGTGAGGATGTTCGGACTCCGCCATTGATGGGGGGCTGAGGGGGTGTTCGGCAGGACTCAGGGATGTACCACCTCCCTAGGGGAGGGAGGAGGCATGATGCCACAAGCCCCCGGGGGAGCAGTTATGGAGGGGGTGGCTGTGACCTTCCCGGAACCGTGACCTTGAGACTCCTGTGGGTATTCGCTGACTCAGGACCCAGGAAGTGCTCCCCCCATCCCACCAAGTCTCCGTGGAAACATCCACCAGCTGTGTATTCTGAACCCCTGGCTCCTGGGTCCTGAAGGAGGAGGGGGCTGGAGGCCCGGACTCCTGGATCTGAGGGGAGAGAAGCCTGGAGGCTCTGACTCCTGGGTTTGGAGGGAGGAGGATGCTGGGGGCCCAGTCTACTGGGTCCTGATGGAGCAGGGGGCTGGGGGCCTGGAATTCTGGGTCCTGGATTCTAGATTCCTGGCCCCTGGTCTAAGGGATGGAGAAGTCACAGGTGGGCAGAATCCTGGGTTTTGAAGGAGGAGGGGCCTGGGGCCTGGACTCCTGGCAGTTGGGGGCTGGATGCCTGGGTCTATGGGAGGAGGGGCCTGGCTTCTTAGGTCTCTAAATATCACCTGCTCAGCCTCTCTTTCCCGGTCCCTTTTTCCAGGCACCATCCCCATGACTACTCCAAGCTGTCAACAGGGTTTAAAGGGACAGTGTCCCAGTCCCAAAAGCTCAGCCCCTCTCTGACCAGAAAGTTCCGCTCCCACCACCCCCAACCCTGAAACAAAAGCTCCTGGGATATTAATATTCCAGGCACATTCACTGTTGGTTACTGACTCCTCAGGAAGGGGAGGGAATAGGACAAAAGCCCCCCCACCCTCACCCCATGTGCACCCTCAAGCAGACAGCAGGCGACAAGTTTTGGGGGGCAGATCCAGAGGTCCTGATGGCTCCCAGAAGATCGTGAGTTTCTGTCACTGACTTGCCCTAGGATGCCTGAGCCTCATTCTCCACATCTGTAAAATGGGGGGCTGGCATTAGCCTAGTCCCTGAAGTCTAAGATCCATGGAGAGACTTCAAGATGTTTTTTAACGTGCCAGAATGTGCAGGCCAGTTTCCACATGCGTGGACATGTTTCTGGAAGTTATAATAACGACCCCACAAAGAGGGCTGGCTCCCTCGGCTTCGGGCACTGGGATAATCCCTGTGAGGCAGGCACTGGCATCATCGCCATTTTACAGATGGGATAATAGAGGCTTGGAAAGGTTAGGCCATTTGCCCAAGGTCATGCAGATGGCAAGTGACCCATCTGGGATCACACCCAGGTGTGTAAGATAAGAATAATGCTGTCCTTTAGAAAGTCCCTGGGAGAGGAAACAAGATCCTGCCTGACACACATGATTCCTTCAGTCAGCTCCCCAGACACTCGGTGAGTACCAGACAGGCTTCTAGGCACTGGGGGTGCAGTGGTAAACCCAACAGGTTACATCCTGTCTTCATGGGGCATATATTCTAGTGATGGGGGACAAACAGACAATAAACAAGTAAGCAAATTAATCAGATAATTTCTGTGAAGTTTCCACAGAGGAAAGAAAACACTGGTGATGAAATAGAAAATATTCTGGAGGTGAAGAGGCTGATGGTGGGGGATGAGGGAAGGCCTCTCTGAAGAGGTGTCCATGTGAGCAAAGATCCAAATGAGAACAGGAGGCAGCCCTGGGAAGAACATTCCAGACACAGGGAAGAACAAGCGCAAAGGCCCCGAGGTGGGAAAATCCTCGGCAGTGTTTCACAGACATCGAGGTCAGTGAGCCTGGAGTGACGTGAGCAACAGGCGAGTGGTCGGAGCTGTGGCTGGAGTGGTGTGTAGGGATCAGGCCCCTTAGCCCCTTAAGGGCCAGAGGAAGGAGTGTGGATTCTGTCCTAAGTGTCATGGGCGGCCCTCAGAGGGTTTCAAGCAGAGGAGTGGCTGATCTAATTGACCCCTCTGAAAAATCTATCCAGCTGCTATGTGGAGAATTGCCTGGGGGGAGGCAGGTATGGATGCAGAGACCTGTGAGCAGGTTCTTGAAGATTGCAGGTGAAGATGATGTTGCTGGACTAGGATGATGGTAGGGGAGGCAGACAAAGGTGAATAGATTTGGGATATGTTTTCGCAGTAGAATGGACAGATCTTGCTGATGAAATAGATGTTGGGAGAGTAAGAAAATTTGGATGATTCCTGGAGCAACCAAGAATGGTTGGATGGTTGTGACATTTACTGAGATTGATAAAACTTGTGGAAGAAGAGGTTTGGGGCGAGGATTAAGAGACCAGTGGGTTTTAGGTTGGATGTGTTAAATTTGATATTCCAGGATAAACCCGAAATAGTAGCGTAATTACCCAAAGTAATTAATTACCCACACATAAAAGAAGTCCAGAAATAAAAGGACTGTTATGGCAGTTCCTTGACATCACCAGAGATCCAGGCACCAGAGACCCAGTTCTTTGTCCCACCAACCCTATGCCCTCATGGTCCAAGATGGCTGTCAGAACTCCAGCCATCCCATCCTAATTCCAGACACTACGAAAGTGACCTGGTGAAAAAGGGACTTGTCTTATTTCTTTAAGAAGTCCTCCCAAAATTAGCACGTGACACTTTGCTTACATCTGATTGAATAAAACTTGATTACAAGGCCTCAACTAGCTGCAAGGGAGGCTGGGAAATATCTCT
Source organism: Bradypus variegatus (assembly GCA_004027775.1). NCBI lineage: Eukaryota > Metazoa > Chordata > Mammalia > Pilosa > Bradypodidae > Bradypus > Bradypus variegatus. The sequence goes on from PVKY010005999.1 coordinate 2,880, forward strand.
TTCAGCTGAACACAGGGCAATAATAAAATACCTTCAGGATTTTTTCACTGATGTTGGGGCAGGCAGCCAGCAGTCTCTGCCTCTACCCCTCTGAATTAATTTTTCCTACCCTTCAGCCTCCAAGTCAGGTCAGCTATCCCTCTTACAGGGAATGTAAAACTTTTGATGGAATATTAGAGTGATTTGTATCTACCTCTCCATAAATCTAGAAAGGCTTCCAGGGCAAGGACCCCATCTGACTCATCTCTGGGCATCCAGCCCACGGAAACCTACCAGTTGCTCAGAAAATACTTGAATGAATGAAACACCCTGAGATGGAATGAAAGAGCCATGAAGAGATATTTATCCATCATGTAAAGATAAATAACCAGATCTGATCATGGCACTTTCCTAGTTCAAACCTCTGCTGGCCTTCTGGATAAAAGCTGATCTAGCTCAGCATTCGAGGCCCTTTGCAAGTGTTTGCCACATAATATGATCAGTCTGTCCCCACAATCCCTCACAATGCTGCACACTTCACCCAGACAGCTGCGGGTCCATGCAGATCCAGGATGAGGAATCAGAGCTGCAGATCCCAGCTCTGCCACTCTCAGGCTGTGACCTTGGGCAAGTCATTTCATCTCTCTGGACCTTAGTTTTTCTCACCTATAAAATAGGGATTGAAAAAAAAATGGGGATAGGTAATTGTACTTACCTTACACAGATATTGTGAAGATTAGATGGAAATTATGTAGGTAACACCCCTAGCACAAGGCTTGACTGTTATTTTGTTATTTTGAAGATAATGATATGATGATGATGATGATGATGATGATGATGATATGATGATGATGATGATGATGATGATCATGGTGGTGGTGGTGGTGATGGTGATGATGATGATAGTGATGATTGGTTTTGGCTTTCAGCTTTTCCATAGGCTGTTTTCTTTGCTGGAAGCACCCCCTTTTTCATCCTCCACCTTGTTCCTCTGATGGATTAGTCAAAGTGGGTGAACTGCTGTAACAGTCCTGGAATTTCAATGGCTTAACAACAAAATATTTCTCGCTTATGTCACAGTCATGTGCAGGTATGGGCGTAGACTATCGGGGTCTCAGGCTCCTTCCAGCTTGTGATCCTGCCCATCTCAGGGTCCTTGGAGTCTTCTCCTTTGACCAACATGAAGGGCTTTGAGGGGGATAAGCCAGGTCGGGCAGAGGTGTTTCTCTCCTCTACCTACATCCATAACAGTCACATGGCCCTGCCCATGCTGGAATATGTAGCCTAATTGTGTGTTGTATCAGTTAACTTTTACCATGTAACAGATTCCTTGAAATGTAGTGGCTTCGAACAACTGTTTTATTTCCTCATGACTCTGGGGGCAGCAAAAGGGCAGGAGCGGATGCTGCAAGGTCTCTTAGGCCCTAGACCCAGAACTTGTACATGACTTTTAGCTAATTCTATTGGTCAAAGCTAATCACAGAGCCTGCCCAGATCTGAGGGTGCAGTGCCTCCTAGATGGGAAGAGCGTCAAAGTCAACCTGCAAAGGGCAAGTTCAAGGCTGGGAAGAATATTTTGGCCATCTTTGCAAATAAATTACATGTGCCTGGGCGTGCAAATGGGACTTGGTGAACACACACCCGTCTCCCATACCTGAGTTCCTGCTCACTCTTTACAACACAGATTCAACATAGCCTCCTCCCAGAAGTCTTCTCTGACTACTGCCTGCCTAGGCAGTCCTAGTTTCTCCTTCCTCTTGGCTCCTGGTGTGCCCTGTGATTCCCCCATTAGAGCACATACCACTGAATCTTGACTACAGCTTCTCAGAGCAGGGAGCAGGTTTCACTATCTCCCAGACTCCAGCCCACCTACAGGAAATAATTAGGTTTAATGAACTGAATGAGGGGGGAAGCAGAGGGATTGGAGGTTTGGATGGGAGAGGAGCAGAGAGAGAAAGAAAAGGTTGACTTGCAGCCCTCAAGGAGTGGGTTGAGGGCTAACCAAACCTGTCTCTCTGTCTTCTGATCCAGGGGCGGGACAGGAAGTACAGACAGAGAATGTGACAGTGGCTGAGGGTGGGGTGGCTGAGATCACCTGCCGTCTGCACCAGTATGATGGATCCATAGTTGTCATTCAGAACCCAGCCCGGCAGACCCTCTTCTTCAATGGCACCCGGGGTGAGTAGTGGGAACATCATCCTGAGTTTTGAAGGATGAGAGGCATGGGTCCTGGACTCCTGGGTCTGCAGGGGGAGGGGCTGGGGACCCCAACTACTGGGTCCTGAAGGGGAACAGAGCTGAGGGTCTGGACTCCTTTTCCTGCAGGCAGGAGGGCTTGGATCATACTGGGTCCCTAAAGGAGTAAATGGGTGGGCACCTCAGATTCACATATACAGCTAGAGAAAAGGGCCGAACTCTATACCCTAAGCTCCTGGAAGGGTGGGCCTTTCCAGACCAGGAGTCCTGGAATCCACCCCATTCCTGTCCACTGTCTCTAGCCCTGAAGGATGAGCGTTTCCAGCTTGAGGAGTTCTCGCCACGCCGGGTGCGGATTCGGCTCTCGGATGCCCGCCTGGAGGATGAGGGGGGCTACTTCTGCCAGCTATACACGGAGGACACCCACCACCAGATTGCCACGCTCACTGTACTGGGTAACAGGCTCCCCATCCTCCTTTCTCCTCTGCTTTTACCTCTTAGCCTGAGACCTTCTGAACTCTGGCTGTTTTTAACCTGGACATCTGGTGCCAGGACATATGGCCTTGTTGACCTCTGGTCTCTGAGTCTGACCCCTGCCACTTGGGATCCTGGTTCCCGTTGAGCCCACATTGGTGCCTCCCACAGCCGTCCTCCTTACCCCACCCCTCCCTGTGGCAGTGGCCCCGGAGAATCCCGTGGTGGAGGTCCGGGAGCAGGCAGTGGAGGGCGGCGAGGTGGAGCTCAGCTGCCTGGTCCCGCGATCCCGCCCGGCCGCGGCCCTACGCTGGTACCGGGACCGCAAGGAGCTGAAAGGTACAGGGAGCTGGATGCTGGCGAGGGGCGGCACGGGAGGAGGGGTTGGGGTTCCCGGAAGGGGGCCTTAGGAAAGAGGCTGGTTGGGGGGGCGGGGCTTGGAGAAGACCGGTTTCCCCGGGGGCGGGGCTTGAGAAGGAGGTGTGTCCTATGGGTGTGAGCTTGGGAGAGTCACGATTCCAAGCGGGCGGGACTCGAACGGGGCGGGGTGGGGGCGGGATTCTAAGAGGGCGGAGCTTGGTGTAAAGGGGAATAGAATAGAATAGAATAGAATAGAATAGAATAGAATAGAATAGAATAGAATAGAATAGAATAGAATAGAATAGAATAGAATAGAATAGAATCAGTATTCTAAGAGGATGGAGACTGGAAATAAGTCATAATTAAAAGAAGGTGGGGGCTTGGGGAAAAGGCAGGATCCTTAGGGGTAGAATTTGAAGAAGAGTCAGGAATTTTTTTTTTAAAGGGGTATAGCTTGGATGGGGCTTGGAGGACATTAGTTAAGTGGTGAGTTCTATGTGGACGGTTTTGGAGGTTAGAGTACACAGCTATCGCATCTATTGTTAAATGAGAGTGAAAGCCGGGGGAGCTGTGGGAAGAGGCTGTGGGGTTGTGGGCTGGGTTAGGGGAAGGGCGTGGTTTGGAAGAGAGGAGGCGAGGCCTGTGGGGTTAAAGGGCGGAGCTAGGCAAATAGCCTGCTTTGGCATTGGCTGGGGGGTACCCCTGGGTGGGCAGAGCCGGAATCGTGCACCTGTTCTGTCCGCGCGGGGCGTGGCAGGAGTGAGCAGCCGCCAGGAAAATGGCAAGGTGTGGAGTGTGGCGAGCACAGTGCGGTTTCGCGTGGACCGCAAGGACGATGGCGGTATCATCATCTGCGAGGCGCAGAACCAGGCGCTGCCCTCCGGACACAGCAAGCAGACGCAGTACGTGCTGGACGTGCAGTGTAAGTGCCCAGAAGGCCGGGACCCGGGGGACCCCAACACCAGCCACCCACCATCAGGAGGGTCCCCAGCCCTGTGCGATGAGCCGGATATCCAGTCTTGCTGCTCACTTCTGCCCACAGATTCCCCCACGGCCCGGATCCATGCCTCCCAGGCAGTGGTGAGGGAGGGAGACACGTTGGTGCTGACGTGTGCTGTAACGGGGAATCCCAGGTAAGCCCTGAGGCCCGAGACTCCTGGGTCCTGAAGAGAAGGCTGTGGGTCTAAACACCTTTATCTCAGGCCGAAGGGACCTGGGCGAACAGGGGGCTGGTGCCAGACTGAGGGGTCTGGGGCTCTGACTCCTGGGTCCAAGGAAGGAGGCTGTGTAGCCCCATACTCCTGGATTCTGAAGGTAGATGGAGCGGGGGGCCTAGGATTCCTGAGTCCCTGGTGATGCCTGGAAACTGGGCCTGAGACTCTTGTTTGGGAGGGAAACGGCCAGTAAGGACTGTCTTATTTTGGGGTCCCCGTGGGGTGGGAGTTGCTTGTCTAGATTCCTAAGAAGTCAGAATTGGGAGCTCACTATCCTTTATCCCTGCCTAGGCCAAACCAGATCCGCTGGAACCGCGGGAACGAGTCTCTGCCGGAGCGGGCTGAGGCGGTGGGGGAGACACTTACGCTGCCCGGCCTGGTGTCAGCAGATAATGGCACCTACACTTGCGAAACGTCGAACAAGCACGGCCACGCGAGGGCGCTCTACGTGCTCGTTGTCTATGGTGAGGGATGGCGGGGACCTGGCCTTGGGAATGGTTAGGCCGGGTTGGAGGGTCTCCAGACCTGCAACGGCCTTTGAAGCGGGAGGAGAAGGGGTCGCTTGGCACAGAGAATGATTCAAGGGGTCAACCGCCAACCGAGTTGTAGTTCTGGGGCCAGACTGACCGTCTGGGTTCAAATACGGCTCTGCAGCGTCCCACGGACTGCAGGTAACTTGTCTGTCTGTGCCTTAGTTTCCTCACCGGGCAGGTGGAAATAAACAATAGCACCTACTTCATAGGGTTGTTGTGAGGACTAAATATAAAGCGGGTGGAATGTTGCCTAGCACATAAGTGTTGTGTTTAGCTCTTGTTACGGTGGGAGAGGAATTTTGGAACTGGCTGGACCCTAACCCAGCATTTTAAATACCTGAAGGCTTTAGACAAGGTGGGAAAGGACGTGGACCTGAGGTTCTGTGGGGGAAGAAACAGAGTCAAAAGAAAAGGGATGTACTGTTTCGGTCCTTCTAGCAGGGGAAGAGGAGGAGTGGGAGGGGCGAAGGGCGGGGTCAGGCCCTGTGTAAACTACTAAAGCATTCCTAGAGGAAGTGGAGCAGCTGGGAAGAGTGGAGCCCTGAGAATGGGCCCCCAGGTAGCCGTAATGTTTGAGTGGCGTGGCTCCTGAAGGAACGCGGCTAGGTGTGGTGGGCAGATGGGTTTTAGAGTTTGGCAGCGGTGAGGCGGGGTTGGGACCCTCCTCTGATGGCCGGGTCCCGTGCTCTGTCCGTCTGGCAGACCCCGGTGCGGTGGTAGAGGCTCAGACGTCGGTGCCCTACGCCATCGTGGGCGGCATTCTGGCTCTACTGGTCTTTCTGATCATTTGCGTGCTGGTGGGCATGGTCTGGTGCTCGGTACGGCAGAAAGGTGAGTAGGGACAGGGCCTGTGTTCACGAGGGCTGTGGTTGGTTGCGGGATTGGGGAAGGGGCGGGGCCTAGGGCTCAGATTCGAAAGAGCGCGGGCGCTGAGCCAGGATAACCAGGGGGCGGGGCCAGGATTCGGGATTCGAAACCCTTCAGCGGGAGCGGAAGCCAAATTCCAAAAGGGCCTTTCTGCCCTGGACTCTAAAAAGGGGGGGAAATTGGAAGCCGAATTAAGGCGTCGAGTGTGAATAGTGTATCTTCCTCATTGCTGGATTCGTTAGGAGCACAGCAAGGGAATACCACCCCCAAAAAAGGATAAGGGCCGACATATTCCTCGACTTTTGGAGTTTTCCTAATTCTGCTTTTGCCTCTTTCTCTGCCACTGTTTGGCTCTTCCCTGGACTTGACTTCCTCTCTCTGTGTTTCGTTTCTCCCTCTTCCTCGGTCTGGTGTCTGTCTTGTCTGTCTCCCTCTTCCCGTATACTGCTGTCCAACTTCTGGGTCTGCATATATGCCCCTTCTGCCTGGGGGTCTATTGTCCCTCAGGCTCCTATCTGACCCACGAAGCCAGTGGCTTGGATGAACAGGGAGAAGCAAGAGAAGCCTTCCTCAATGGCAGCGATGGACACAAGAGGAAAGAAGAATTCTTCATCTGACCCCACCCCCACCCTAGGCGGCCTGGGCCTGGGCTGGGGTCCACCCCCTCCCCCACTGCCAGCTGCAAGGAACCAGCAAAGACATTCACCAGAGTCTGGGATGGTGGGCTTCTCCCCCCACCACTAACACCCCGGACGAGACACTTGGGCAGGGATGGGGGTGTCAGATGCCTGGGACTCTGTCAGGGCCGGAAGGGAAAGCCCAGAGATCTGGGCCCTGCAGGGGGCAGGGACCAAAGGTCCAGACCCCAAAAGTCCAGGGAGGGCAGTAGGGATTGGGTTGGGGGAAGATAACTGGGGGAAGGCCAGTGCCCCTAGGTTTCAGAACCAGGTTTTGTGGGGAGGGAGTCAGATTCTGGGAAAGGTGGGGAGGTGGGGGGGAAGGGGAGGGGAACACAGATTTCTTTGGGGTTTTCAGACTCCATGCCAGCCATTGTAAGAGTTCCACAGAGCTCTGGGCACCTCTTTGCAAAGCCATGTTTGCACGGTGGGGGAAGGGTGGGGGAGGGCATGGAAACAGGGATTCTGTGTCTTTGTGTCATAACTTTGATGGGGGGCAGTGAGGGAGACAGCCCTAACCCTTTTCTCCAATCCCTCTTCCCCAGGTTAATGGGCTCCCCTTCCCTTCACCTCCTCTCCCCATCTGTCCCACCCATATTTGTCTTTCTTCCCACCCACTCCTGGGGGGGCCTTCCCTATCTCTCCTCCAGGCCCCCCAGGGAGGGGGAAAGGAGTTGGGTGGGCGGTGCGATGGTCTTTATGGTTTTATATATAATATATTAAAAAAAATCAAAAATCTGTATGAAAAGATCAGATTGCACCCCCCTCCCCCCATTCCTGGCTTTTGCCCTCTTTTTCTTGTTTAAAAAAAAAAAAAACACGTTTTGTATAGGGCGGGGAGGGGAACGGGGAGAGGGTTTGGCAATCCCACTAACCACCATTAAACTGAGGAGAGAACAACTGTAGGGTGGCTGTGTGTCTGTCCCTCTGCCTAGGGCTGCACCATGTTGGGAGGGGAACTGACAGGGAGTTGGGTGGAGGGAGGAGAGGATGAGTCTGATGGCTGCTGGCAGTCAAGGGCAGCTCCACCCTTCCGAGAGACCACCCCCACCCCACCCCCCCAGCCAGCACCCGCACATAACCACTCTCTCAGCTAAAAAATCAGTCTTGTCTCTTCAGCTTGAATAACTACTGAGCTACCGCATCCCCAGGGCTTGGATCCCTACCCTGGCTTCCTCCCTTCCCTAACATTAGTCTCCAGGGGAGCTTAAATTACTCACATCTCACCCTTTCCCTGCCCTGCTCAGAACTCTTTCCTGGCTTGCCATCACCTGTAGAACAAGTCAAAGCCCTTTAGCCAGGCATTTCAAGCCCCTCATTTATTCATCCAAGTTTTAGATGAATTATTCTAATTTTAGACTCTAAAAATGTATTGAACCCTTGCTATGCACCAGGTACTGCTCAAAGGTCTGGAGATACCCTGGTGAACAAAACAGGCAAATGTCAGGTGTTAACAACAGTTTAGCACTAATCTGAGACTTGATCCTTTTCTAGGCATTGAGGACCCAGAGTCGAAAAGGGTGACTCCATTCTTATCCTCATGAAGCTTTCATGAGCAAAACAGACATGCAAGGAAACTTGCGATAAATTACTATTACGATAAAATGCAGAATAAAGGATGTGGGGGCTACTTTATTTTAACCTGTTATGGAAAACTTCAAACATACATAAGTAGAAAAGGACAAAGAAGTCCCATGCACCTATCACCCCTGCTTCCATGACAACCATCAACTCAAGGCCAATCCTACTTTACCCATGACCTTACCTCCACTCTGGTATTGTCCCTAAACAACCCTGGAGGTTCTAATTTAAAACAGAAAACCTCTCAGATTGACATCTGGGCCCAGATAATGATGAGCATGAGGGCAGCTATTCAAAGTTTGGAAGGAAAAACATTTTCAGGCAGAGGTAACAGCCAGAAGCAAAAGGCTTAGATGGTAAAGAGATTCAGGTGAAATGCAGCTACACCAGAGTGAATAAAGAGATGGGTGAGGTCAGAAAGATAAGCAGGGCTAGATAGACCTAAGGCCAAGATTAAGGAGTTTGGGTGAATAAAGAGATGGGTGAGGTCAGGAAGATAAACAGGGCTAGACCTAAAGCCAGGATAAGGAGTTTGGATTTTTCTAATGGATGCCATGGGAAGGTTTGGGGTTGGAATACGACACTATACTTCTTCCCAGAAGCCAGAAATGCTGCAATAGCTTCCTATACTCTCAGCATAAGTCTATGGTTCATCACATCCAGCTTGTAGGAGCCTTTCCCGGCTCCAACTCTGTGTCCCAGGCTGCTTTAAGTTCCTAAATCAAACCACAATGTTTGTTTTTTTTTAATCTGGGCCTTTGCCCTTGCAGTTCTTTCGGCCAGAAAGATTCCCATTCTAGCTGGGTCTTATTCACCCTTGGCTTAAAGATCACTGCCTCCTGGAAGGCTTTCCTGAACCCCAGGCTGGGGCAGACGCCTCCTCCAGCTCCCACAGCCTCTTGTTCACCCATCCCAGATGTGACCAGTGTGGTTGTGGTTGTGTGATTCAGTGTGGTTGTAGTTGTGTGATTCGTAGGGGCTGGGTCTGTATGCAGGAATAGTGTCCACCAGCATAAGAGATCAATAAATATTTATCTTGGTTTGGGGAGGGCGATTGGTGACAACCCTGGCCCTTGTGAGCAACCCCCCCCCACGCACCCCCCGATTAAGATAAGGATACCCCTTTGCTGTAGTCCGCAGTTCCTGTGCGCATGCACCACTGCCCAGTCGCGCGTGCCCCCCACCCCATATGCTAATTAATGCGCTCCAGAGAACGGCCTCTCCCGGGAATATGCAAATCAAGCCCTTCCTGCGCTGGAGGCCGTCCATTGTCCCGCGCCGGGATTATGCAAATAAACATGCCCCGGGGCCAGGATCCACGGCGAGCTGGCGCCCCCCACTCCCAACACATCCCCTTTTTACAAGGCCCGGTTCTATCCGCACCCTTACGCTCATGCCCTGCGGCTTCTTGTTCCCCCGGACCGCAGGCTGTACCATGTAAACCAGGCCAGCGAGGGGCGAAACCCGGCACCCCCTGCGCGGGCCTCCCTGATGGCTCGACCCGGATAGCCCCTCTTCTCACTGTGCGACAGGAATGGTCCAACTCGCCGCGCAAGCGCCCTAGGCCCTTCACGTCCCTGGCGCTCCCTCCTACCGCACTTGCAGCGCAGGCGCGGAGCCCAGGCGTGCAGCCGCCACCGCCGAGCCGGAGCGGGGGCCTCCAGCGCCGGTGAGTGTCCGGGGCAGGGGTGCGCGGGGCATGCTGGGAAGCGGGCGCTACGGCCCCCGCTGCATGATGGGAGCAACGGCCCCCATCACCGAGCAGCTGGCAAAGGTCTTGACCCGTGATGCCCGGAGGGCGAGACCCGGCTCCGTTTTCTCTGCTTCTGGGACATTCTCGGAAAACGGAGCGCCCGGCCCTAGAGCATTGTGGGAATCAGTTTGCTAGTCGTTATAAATCTGGTGCACTCTGGGAAGGATTATTCTAGTTCCCCAAAAGGATGTACCTTTTGTCACACATCCTCCCCTGAGCATCCTTGAAGCTTGGAGTGCTTCGATGCAGGGCACCATGGAAAGTGGTCATTAGAGGATCGAGGCATCCTGGGAAGATTTGCCCCAGGGCATTGTGGGAATTGGTCCGTATTGTCTCCTATAAGGTTTTGCTCTGCTTCCTTGCCTTGGCCTCTAGGAATGGGTGCCTGTTGTGTTCATACAGGGCATCTTGGGATTGGTTGCTATAGGCTCAGGGCATTGTGGGGTCTTAGCAACTGTGTGCGCCTCATGGTAGTGGGGGAGCTTCGTTTATGCCCCTCTAAGATATTGGAAGTCAGCCCAGCTGCCATAGGCATTTGTAGGAGTGGGCCTCGTGCACTAAGAGATGCCTCCTCTTAAGTTCTAGCTTATTCTGGTATAGGTCTTGTGTGATGTGGGCTTGGGGAAGGGTAGTTGACTCGAGCACTGCCCTGGGTAACTTCATGGGAAGTCCTGATTGTCTTTCCAGATAAAACATAGGACACCCAGTTAAATTTAAACTTCAGATGAACGAGTAAATCTTTTAGAATAGCTTGTCCTAATCATGTCAGGAGACATACATATATTAAATAATTATTTGTTGTTCATCTTAATTTCAAATTTAATGAATGGAAGAAAGTTTTTATTTGTTAAGGCTGGCAAGCAAAGAATCCCAAATTAGATGAAGCCTACAGGCAATAGAGGCCTACAGGCAATAATTCTGGTTCCCCAAAAGGATGTATCGTTTGTCACACATCCTCCGCTGAGCATCTTTGAAGCTTGGAGTGCTTCAATGCAGGGCACAATGGAAGGTGGTCATTAGAGGACCGAGGCATCCTGGGAAGAATTGCCCCAGGGCATTGTGGGAATTGGTCCTTGGCGAACTGGCCTCCCCACAACTATGGATACTCTTTGTCCTTAAAAGCCTGGTCTGGGTGTCTTCTTTAGGAAACTTCTCTGCTAATGATGCTAGCTTTCCTATGCCCCAGCCTCCTCTAGGCTTCAATCTGGATGTTTTTCTAATTAGTCCCCAGCGTTAAACGTGACCTCTGGGCTTTGAAGGGACCATGTATTTTTCCATCACTGTTTCTCCAGTGTCCAGCACAGGCCTATAAGAGGTATAGCTGAGGTGACTAGCCCCTTCCCTAACTACCTGAAGTGGGGTAGTGAAGTGGGAGACAAAAGAATGCTGTGTGTGTGTGAGTGGGGGGGGGGCGTTGGTGAAGAGGAAGAGAGAGGAGTTAGGGAAGCCTTCTTGGAAAAGGCAATACTGGGTCTGGGAAGATGTACAGAGGTTGAGTTGGGCTTTGAAGGGTGAATAGGAGTTCTCTGGGCAGACAAGGGTGAAAGAAGACATTCTAGGCAGCTACACCAGGATGTGCTAAGACCCACAGATGTGAAAGGGCCTGTTTTGTGTAGTGAGAGGTGAGAAGTCTGGAGTGGCTGGAGTTAATAGAGGGATGAGGATAGGAGAAGTCACAGCCAGTGTTCATGGAGCACCTCCCATGTACCAGCAATTGATACACATCAGCCTACTGAGTCTTCAAAAAATCTTTTCAAGGGAGAGATAATTTTATGAGAGGTAGGATGACATGGCTTCAAATTTGAGTTCAGCTATCTACCTGATGGTGCTACTTGTGTATCCTCTCTATGCCTCAGTTTCCTCATCTGTACACTAGAGATGATAATCTCTCATGGTTATAAGGAGTACATGAATTAAGCCCTGGAAGGCCCTTTCATACAGAGAAGGAAACAGGTTGGGGAAGTTAAGTCATTTGTTTGAAGCTACTCTAGAGAGTGGCAGATTTAGGATTCAAACTTTAGATACCATCTTGCCAAGGTATAAACTGATATAGAACTGGGGCTGACATTCAGTTCTATATCAGTTGCAGCCTTACCTGTTCTTTAAATAGTGAGATACTTCTGCACTGGCTAGTATGTCACCACTACACGAAGTAAATCCCTACCTGTTAAGTATTTGGAAAGCCCCCACCCCCCACCCCTTTGAATAAGAACCACACTCAGCCTTGTTGTCCAGATGGGGAAATTAAGGCTACAGAGGGGTAGGGCCTGCAGCCAAAGCCTTATACGCAGTTAGAGACAGAGATGGGGCTATCTTTGCCTCATCCCCAGTGCTGAGAACCCAGTGCTATATCAAAATATATTGAGTCACCACAGGCCTTTCCTTCCCCCTGTCTAGTATCCCTCTCTACCTGCCAATATCCTGCGCTGGAGAAGAACTTGTGGCCAGAAGTGTGGCTGTAGAGAGCTGGCTAGGGAGGGACGCTGCCCAGCTGCTGCTCTGCTTCTAGCTCCTGTCCCTTCCCCCGGCCATGACAGACACCCGTGAGCCAACTGAGACTGGAGGCTATGCCAGCTTGGAAGAAGATGACGAAGACCTCTCCCCAGGTAAGGTGGCCTTGTAACTGGTGGTACTGTCTTGAATAGCACCCTTGTTTGGAGTTTGGACTGCACTGAGAATTCTTGTTTGGGAGGAGCTCCCCATCTCACTGGGAGTTCCATTCTGGCTGGGACTCCTTGCCCTGTGAGGGGCTGTCTTCTGTCTGGGTCTTCTGGAGGTTCTAGATCGCCTGTGATCCCTCTCCTTATTTGGGGTTATAGATTGGCTGTACTATCTCTCCTTCCTGGGGCTTCTAGAACACCTGTGATCTCTCTCCTTGCTGGGGCTTCTAGATCGGCTATGATATCTCTCCTTGCTGGGGCTTCTAGAACGCCTGTGAGCTATCTCCTTATTGGGGGTTATAGATCGGCTGCGCGATCTCTCTCCTTGCTGAGGCTTCTAGATCGACTGTGATCTCTCTCCTTGCTGGGGCTTCTAGAGCACCTGTGCTCTCTCTCCTTGTTGGGAGTTATAGCTCGGCTATGATCTCTTTCCTTGTTGGGGATTGTAGCTCGACTGTGATCTCTCTCCTTTTTGGGGGTTATAGATCGGCTGTGATCTCTCTCCTTGCTGGGACTTCTACATCGGCTGCGATCTCCCTCCTTGTTGGGGGTTCCAAATCGACTGTGATTTCTCTTTTAGGGAATTCCAGATCGACTGTGATTTCTCTGCCTGTTGGGGGTTCCAGATCTTCTGCGATCTCTCCTGAGAATTCTTTTTGGGGAGGAGCTCTCCATCTCACTGGGGGTTCCATTCTGGCTGGGACTCCTTGCCCTATGAGGGGCTATCTTCTGTCTGGGTCTTCTGGGGGTTCTAGATTGCCTGTGATCTCTCTCCTTGTGGGGAGTTTGAGATCGACTGTGATCTCTTTCTTTGCTGGGACTTCTAGACCAGCTGTGGCTTCTTCCCTCACTGGAGCTTCTAGACTGACTGTGACAGCTTTCCCTTCTGGGAGTTCTAGACTGGTTGTGACTTTTCCCCTTGCTGCGGGTTCTAGACTGGCTATGACTTCTCATTTGGCTAGGCATTCTCTTCCAGGCATGACTTCTTGCTCTACTATGAATTCTCTTCCAGCCATGACTTCTCACCCTGCTATGGGTCCTCTTCTGACTGTGACTTCTTGCCCTTCTGGGGGTTCTAGACCAGCTGTGGCTTCTGGCCCTGCTGGGGGTTCTAGACGACCTGTGGCTTCTGTCCCTGCTTGGGGTTCTAGACCAGCTCTGGCTTCTGGCCCTGCTGGGAGTTCTAGACCAGCTGTGGATTCTGGCCCTGCTGGGACTTCTAGACCAGCTGTGGCTTCTTTCCCTGCTGGGAGTTCTAGACCAGCTGTGGCGTCTGGCCCTGCTGGGGTTTCTAGACCGGCTGTGGCTTCTGTCCCTGCTGGGAGTTCTAGACCGGCTGTAGCTTCTGGACCTGCTGGGGGGTTCTAGACC
>PVKY010006000.1:0-16539 GCA_004027775.1 Bradypus variegatus
TTCTGTGCCATGCTCTGATAGCCTGTCAGTAGTTCTTTGAGTAACTGAGCCAGGTACTGTGTGTCTTCTGATCTTTTGATTTGAGTGTTTGCGTTCGGGTTCTCCATGTCATCTGGTTTTATCATATGTTTTAAGATTTTCTGTTATTTTTGGCCTCTTGGCATTTGCTTTACTTGAACTTTTAATTTATCAGAATTGCAGCTTGGTGGCATACCCTTTCTCTAACTAACCAGCAGATGGCGTCCATGAATCACTTATTCCCCTCAAGTCAGTTCTCCCCAACTTTTTGGTGTGTGGGGATCTGATTCTTGTGGGGTCCAATTGGTGCACTTAATTTGGGTGTGTTGTCAGTGCTGTCCGCCCTGAATGTGGGCCATGTGTCTGTGCAGTTAGTGGGGAAGGGCAGTTTTAATTATCAAACCTCCCAGGTGTTCCCAGAGATTTAAATCAGTTCTCTGCCCTGACCCAAAAGTCCTTGGTATTGGCGTACGTTCCTTGGGATTTCCAAGCGGTTCCCCCCTCCCTGCTGTGCTTATCCAGGATCTCTGCTGAGGCAGGGCCGTGTCATGTCACAAGTGTGCGCCGTTCTCAAGGGAAGCCCTGGGGCGCCGGGCTGTGTAGGGGCGTTCCCAGCCCGCTTCAAAGATGGTTAAATGGGAGGCGTTAACTCCCCTCTTTCAGCACAGCTCCGCTCTCCCAGCTCCGGGACAATCAGCCGTGGGTGTATTCAGAGCCACTGTCCATGGCGGATAATGTGGCGTCTGAGTGGTGCTGCAGGGAGAGCTCCCTGTCAGGCTTGGTTTCTTGGCACGGCTCTGTGCTGTGCGTTCGGCCCCAGGCAGGAGTAGCCCCACCCGCTGGGGAGACGGCTGCAAGTCGTGCGGTTTTTTTTTGTTTGTTTGTTTGTTTTTCTCCTTTTGGCTCCCCTTTGCTCCCCTGGACCCAAGACAGTCAGCAGTGGGTATGAGAAGGGGTATCCTCCACGCCAGACACCGAGGTGTTAGTCCACACCACTCCCATCTTATCTCAGCTGCTCCCAGGCTCCAAATGCCAACCCACCATTTCCCCGCACCACAGTGTGGCCGAGGGACTCAGCCGACTCACTCACTTGTTTCAGAATGCAGACTCCTGGTTTCACCAAATGCACATTCCCTGTGGCTTTAGCAGACCTTGTCCAGCTGGTGCTACTTTGGAGGTGACGTTCTGGGTCACTTTCTGGTTTTTATTCAGTGTTTTTCACAGAGGTGTCCCCTTGCTCTGTCTCACCTAGCCGGCATCTTCGGTTCTTGCCCTTTACTTTTTCAAAGATATTTGATACCTGGATTTTCCATTTCTGCAAAGAGGGGTGTTGGAATTTTCACTTCATTAAATCTATAAATCGCTTTGGGTAGAATTAACATGTTAATATTTGTCTTCTAATCCACGAACATGGACTGTCCTTCTATTTTTCTGATTTCTTTTAGGAATGTTTTGTAGTTTTCTGTGTGTAGGTCCTTTGTGTCCTTGGTTAAATTCCCAGATATTTGATTCTTTCACTTGTGATTGTAAATGAAATTTTTTTCTTGATTTCCTCTTCAGATTGTTCATTACAAGTTCATGAAACACTAGTGACTTTTGATTCTTGATCTTGTACCCATCTGCTTTGCTGAATTCATTTATTACTTTTAGTAGCATCATTGTGGATTTTTAAAGGATTTTCTCTGTATGGGATCATGTTATCTGCAAGCAGGGAAAGTTTTACTTCTTCCTATCCAATTTGGATGTCTTTTATTTCTTTTTCTTGCCCAATTGCTCTGGCCAGAGTTTCCAGTACAATGTTGAGTAACAGTGGTGACTGGGTATCCTTGCTTTGTTCATGGTCTTAGAGAGAAAGCTTTCAATCATTCATGTTTGAATATGACGCTATCTATGGGTTTTTCATATATGCCCTTTATAATGTTGATGATGTTTCCTTCTACTGCTAGTTTTCTAAAAGTGGTTGGCGAGAAGGGGTGCTGAATTTTTTTCAAATGCCTTTTCTGCGGTGTTCTGGTTTTCTAAAGCTGTTGTTATGCAAAATACCAGAAATGAATTGACTTTTATAAGGGGGATTTATTAGGTTACAAATTTACAGTTCTAAGGCCATAAAAGTGTCCAAACTAAGGTCAACAAGAGGATGCCTTCACTGAAGAAAGACTGATGGTGTTCAGAATGTGTGGCATGTGGGGAAGGCACATGGCTGGTGTCTGCTGAGCCTTTGATCCTGGGTTCTGGTTTCAAAATGGCTTTGTCCAAAATGTCTCTGGGCTTTCTCTCTCTTAACTTCTCTCTCTCAGCTCCTGTGTATCCTTGCTTGTTCTCCCAGGGTGTTTCTCTCTAAGTGTCTGGGGGTCATCTCTTAGGTTTTCCAGGGCAAACTCTAGGCTTCATTTCCTAGCTTAGCATCTCCAAACTTCTTTCTGTCTACAACCCTAAGTGTCTCTAAGCATCTGGGTTTGTGTGGGCTCTCAGATCTCTTAAGGACTCCAGTGATCTAATTAAGTCCCACCCTGAATGGGCAGGGCCACATCTCCTTGGAAATAATCTAATCAGAAGGTCTCACCCACAGTTGGGTGGGTCACATCTCCATGGAAACAAACTAATCAAAAGGTCCTATCCACAAGACTGGATTAAAAGAACATGGCCTTTCCTGGGGTACATAACAGATCCACACCAGCACAGATTCGTTTTGCTAATATCTTGTTGAGTATTTTTGCATCTATATTTCTAAAGGATATTGATTTGACATTTTCTTTTCTGGCGATATCTTCATCTGACTTTAGTATGAGGGTGATGTTGGTCTAATAGAATGTGTTAGTAAGTGTTCCCTCTTCTTTGGTTTTCTTGAAGAGTGTGAGCGGGATTGGTGTTAATTCTTCTTGGAATGTTTGGTAAAATTCAACAGTGAAGCCATCCGGTCCTGGGCTCTTTTGTGTTGGGGGGTTTTTGATGACTGATTCAATCTCATTAGTAGTGTTTGGTTTGTTATGATCTTCATTTCTTCTTGAGTCAGTGTAGGTAGTTTTGTGTGTTTCTAAGAATTTGTCCATTTTATCTAGGTTATCTGATTTGTTAGCATACATTTGTTCATAGTATCTTGTTTATAATCATTTTTATTTCCAAAGGTCAGTAGTAATGTCCTCCCTTTCTGATTCTGGTTATTTGCATCCTTTCTCTTTTTACTGTGTCAGTTTAGCTAAAGGATTGTTGATATTATTAATCATTAGAAAAACCCCACTTTTGGTTTCATTGATAGTCTCCATTTTTTATTCTCTGTTTCATTTATCTCCACTCTAATCTTTGTAATTTTCTTCATTCTGCTTCTTTGGTTTTAGTTGGTTCTTCTTTTTCTAGATCCTCCAGTTGTGAGGTTAGGCCTCTGATTTGAGATTTTCTTTTTTTTAATGTAAGCATTGAGAGTTACAGATTTTCTACTCAATACTGTCCTTGCTGTTTCCCACAAGTTTTAATATGTTATGTTTTCAGTTTCATTTGCTTCAGAATATTTCCTGATTTCTCTTGTGATTTCTTCTTTGACTTGTTGCTTGAGTGCCTTGTTTAATTTCCATATATTTGTGAATTTTCTAGTTCTCCCTCTGTTATTGATTTGTAGCTTCATTCCATTGTGCCCAGAGAAGATACACTGTATGATTTCAACATTTTTATATTTATTGATTTTTTTTTTTTGACCTAACATGTGGTCTGTCCTGGAAAATGATCCATTTGCACTAGGGAAGAATGTGTTCTGCCACTGTTGGGTGATGTATTCTGTAAGTGTCTCTTAGATCTAGTTGGGTATAGAGTATCATTCAAGTCTTCTGTTTCCTTATTGATCTTCTGTCTAGATGATCTATCCATTATTGAAAGTGGTGTATTGAAGTTTCCTACTGTTAATGTAGAGCTGTCTACTCCTTTCAAATCTGTCAATATTTGCTTCATATATTTTGGGACTCTGCTCTTAATGCATATATACTTAACAATTGTTCTGTCTTCTTGTTGAATTGATTTTATTCAATTAAAAATAATTGAATTATGTTACCAGGAGTCTTTCCTACTAGCTTTTGAATTCTTTGTAACCATGGAATCATGAAATCATTCCACAGACTGAGACAAGACATTTGAGACTGAGACAAGCTGGCTCACATCAAAGGATGCCATGAGTGCTGGTGTAGTTCATTTTCCTATGAATAAGCCATTATGGGGAAGGGGAACAGATGGGATGAAATGGGGGAAGAGGGACCCAGAATGGAGGAAACTTGTGTCACTAATAAAATGTGTACTGACTGTTGAACTGGGATATATTCCAAGGCTCAAATATTTTATTCTGTGACTTTCTGGAGAATTGAATCATATTGCAAATTGTAGAAGATTGAAAATCAATGACGTTTTTTATTGGGGCTTTACACGTTGTCTTTGAATTGAAATTCTTTAGTCTGTGTCTGAGAAAATATTTATTTTGTCTGTCATAGTGAGTTATAAAAATACTGTCTTGCATAAGACATGGAATATAAGTATAGGTAACATCTTAGACTATTCTTAACTACTTACTACATTTGTGTTCTTTCTGTAGGCTATGAATATCCGATCTATAGTGTCCAGTGGCATCCAGAGAAAGCACCTTATGAATGGAAGAAAAAAAGAGGCATTCCCCATTCCACTAATGCTGTGAAGACTGCATTTTATTTAGCAGAGTTCTTTGTTAGTGAAGGTAATATACATAGATCTATGTTATTTTATCACTCTAGTAGATACATTTTGAAGACAATTGTTCTCATCTAAACTTTTGTGTATTCTTTTGTTCTATAAATGTTAAGCTTTATGAGTTTAACTTTAAAAAAAAAAGGCAAAATATTAAATAATACGAAAGCCCTGAAATTGAGATATTGGGTATTCATGTAAAACCAGGACAATTATTTCACCTAACAGTATTGTATATTCTAAAGTGGGCTGGATTTTTGAACAACGGTGTAAAGAATATTGCGTCCGATTTTTTATTCCTTTCTTGGATACTAATACTTATTGATCTTCTTTTTGAAATTATGCTCTAATTTAAAAATCCTCTGAGAAATAGATGTTATTTTTTCAAGACTGATATAAATGGTCTCTGATTTTAAGACTGCCTGTCTGTAGGCACTGGAAAAGGTTAGTGTTGCCTGCCTTTGGAGATGAAAACACAGACATTTTCAAGTCAGATTGTGTTTGTGGATACAACTGAGAATTTGGTTGTAGATGCTTATTGTTTAATTGAGTGATCTTGGGGTAAGGCAGAGGTACAGATATAACTGGCGAGGGATGAGCCTTCGCTCTGGGGAGCCATGGCCATTTGAAAACTTCAGGGAGCCTTGTTTTAATCCTGTCATCCAGGTTGCCCTAAGTTAATTTCCATCAACCCTCCTGCTTGTTCTCTGAAGTAAAGTACTTCTTACTGAGTTCATGCTTGTCACCCCCAAATCAAAATGGACAACATTTTAAAAACCCAAATTAAAAAAAATAAAACTCATATGTAATACTAGTCCAAAGAAACATTTCCATGTTTTAGAGTGTTTAGGAGAGAAAAAAGCCTGTGTGAATGAGACAGCAACAGGGCAAAGCAGAGTTTGTTGTAGTAGTATCACAGGGCAGGCTGTTTATTTGGTCTTCCAATATCCTTTTTCAAAATGTCATAAGAGCCTTGTTTCCCTTTTTTGACTTTGGGATAAGGTGCAAGGTGTCAGCCCCACTCATCTACATTTTAAACACACCAAATCCTCACTGTGGCCACAGCAGGCCTCCTTCGTTTTCATTTTTCTGCCATCTCTTCAGAAAATGCCCTGTGCCTCACTTCTGCTGCCTCAGTGTTGCCGGTTTCTCCGTCCTCCTTATTCTTGTGGCATCTCAGTGGAGATATACTACAAATAAACATTACAACGTGCAGCTTTGCATTTGTTGCTAAACTAAACTTCTTGGGCATTAGGATGCTGTTCTGTTTATGCTTCCATCTCCAGGCACTGTGCAAAGTAGTCACTTATAAAGTGTGTGGGTGAATGGGGGAGCCCATACCCCGTTCCATCTGGTGCAGGGCAAAGAAAGCCGCTGTGGCCGTGGGTGACTGTGCCAGGGTCAGACGCTGTTCTAGGTGGGAGAAATGTTGTCAAGCATTTCTCCTCTTGGTGGTACTTTCCCACTTAATGATCGTAGGAAGAAATATTATAAAGTAAACCTTTGAAAATTTTATCACCCTATTTATTATTTTTTTAATTAACACTTAATTTTCCTTGCAGCCAAGAAAAACAATCATTGCTTTGATTCTCAGGAGGAAGAGAAGAAAGCCCTGATTTATCAGTTCCATCCGACTTACACTGGAAATATTTCTTCATTTCAGCAATGTTATATGTTTGACTGAAAGCCTTTGGCGTGTTAATAGAACAGCTTTGGGTAATTACATGATTTATCTTTGTAATAACTTGCTATTCATTGCAATAATAGAAAGCCACAGAGATTCCTTTTCTGTGATGTGACTGATTCTGCATTCCGTATATGAGTTTTTATCACATTTGATAATCAAACAGTGGGGACAATAAATAATCAGAGTGTATTTCAGTATTTCAGATTATATGTGAAGATTGGAAAAAAAATAAATTTGTTGTAAAGACAAATATTTTATTATTCTAATTCATTGAGTCTAGAAATAAACACTGCCCTGAACCCACTCACCCCATCCCTGTTGAAAACTCTATCTCCAGTTCACAGCGATGTCTCCTATCTTTGAGGATCAGAAGTGTTTGTTGCATAGATGTGTTTCCTTTTCCACTCCGTGTGGCTCCGCAGTGAGAGTGTACATGTCCTGAAAACAAGAGTCTGTGTCTTGAACATTTTTTCCCACAATGTAGGTCCTCAATAAATAATATAAAAACCTGATAGCTCACGTTTAGCATCTGTTCTTGATCTTCCAGAACTGCTGCTGGAGAAATAGAAACAGAGTGATTAGGCAAGTGTTGAGTGTTGGAGGAGATGAGGAATGATTTTATGTGCAGAAAGATGAAGAACACCAATCTGAAGATGTGGAAATAAGCCATGATCCTTAGGCAATCAGGACAAACAGTATAGAAATTGAAGGGATTAAAATACATGTAGTCAGCCAAGGAGGAACTTTAATAGAAATGTGTCAGATTTTCTTTCTGTCAGTGCACGTAAAGATTCTTTGTGGAGTCTTTAATGTCAGATGTACCATCCCTGGCTAATTTCATAACTCACCACTATAAAAAGGTAGTCACACTTATTGCTTACAGTGGCAGGGCTTTCTGGAACCTATTTGTGTTGGAACAATATGGGCCTAATAACAATATTTAATGCAGTTTCCTAATAACATTTAATACTGACTTCCAGTTATTCCCATTACTCTTAATGTGCTTCATTGGAGATGATCACAAATGCAAGAAAATAACATTCATTTTTTGCTCATGTGAAATTTATGGTTTTCCAATCACGTATTCCTTTGAA
The DNA here is from genome assembly GCA_004027775.1 of Bradypus variegatus. Lineage (NCBI taxonomy): Eukaryota > Metazoa > Chordata > Mammalia > Pilosa > Bradypodidae > Bradypus > Bradypus variegatus. The sequence continues at coordinate 7,498 of PVKY010006000.1, forward strand.
CTTTTTATTCCGTGATCAGTGCATTTCAAGAAGGAATCCCTTTCCATGTTGACACACCTCTGCTTTCCACACAAGCCACCAGGGGCCTGTGGGCAAGTGAGAAGAGCTGTCTTACTCAGGCAAGAAATGGCCCTCCAAGGAGTGTCCTGATGTCACTGCATTGATGGAGGCAAGAGAGGACACGGGTTAGAAGTGTCTGTTGCTACTGCTGAGCAATGGTCTAGCCCTTAGAGAAGTCAGGAGTGGCCACCCCCAGAGGACTCCCTGACACGGTGTGGAGCCTGTGGAGGGGGTGGGGTGAACACCTGGGTGCCAGTGGCTGGAGGCAGGTAGAGTAAAAGACGTGTGTTCCTACCTTGCCACATTTGGGTGCCGTAAACCAGAGAAGGCACCTTAGTTGGCAATAGGGCAGACAAGAGGCTGTAAGACAAAGTGCAAATGAGGGAACTTAGGTGGGTTGGGAGAAGGAAAAGGAAGAAAGAACCAAAGGAGGATTAGGTGAGTGTCCAACTCTTTAAAGCTGACTGTAGTGTCTAGGATAACAAGAGCCAAATTTCTGATCTCCAGCATTTTCCATTCTCTTACCTGTGGAAATGTCCCAACTAGAAATGGGATATTGGATTTAAAGGGCAGGCTCTGTTACTCGTTTCTATTTGGCCAGATATTTCCAAGTGCCCTCTGGCTTATGGAACTTGTGGCTCACACCAGATTTATTTTTTTATTTTTTATTTTTTTGATGGGTGTAGAGTAGAGAAATCATCAGTGCATTGTCAAGTTTCTATGGCTTGCTTGGCACAGCCCTGTAGCTCCTAAAAAGGCAGTGGTAACATGCTGAAGGACTCAAGCACAGCACCTGGTATCGGGAGGGCCTCAGTGTGTGCCCCTTCCCACAGTTCTCCTCCCTTTTTTGCAATAATCGAACAGCCATACCTACACAATGGGTCTTTCTGTCTTCACTCAGAGGAATAGTAAGAAAATACACTATTTAAGAATTCTCTAATGTAGGAAGAATTAAGTAAGGGAAAAAGGTCTTCTGCTTAGAAACAGAAGCTTTGTTATTTAACCTGGATTTTTATTTCACTTAGCAGATCTCTTTCTAAAATGAATGAAGTCTTGACTCCACATTACACTGCATTCCAATGGTAGGGTAAAATCGGCTGGAATATTTTGCAGCTATGAATCAGCAACACTAGATGTCAGGATAGAACCAGCTAACCTAATGCTTAAATGGTTGTGTTTGCATTCAACCAGCTCGAATAGAAGAATGTTGCCAGAAACCTAAAGAACATTTAATAATACAATTATGATCTTTATTTAAATGCTAATGGATTTATAAACATAGATTGATACCAAATACTAGATGTTTTCTACTCTGATCTATGAGGAGGCCTTGAAGGGCTTGGTAAAAGGAAAGGAAACAATTTGAAGCATCTTTTAAAGGCCAGGCGCTTTCATGTACATAAATGCATGGACTCTGTGCAAATCCCATCCCCCTTTGCCCTGCTGCCTACCTCGGCAACTTCCAGGCTAGAGGGTTTTTAGTCCTGGGTGAGTAAAGAACAAGCGTCTCGTATAAAGGGAGACGCTTTGGGGAGTCCTGCAGCCGGCACCAACTCAATAGAGAACTGTTCTTCCAACATTTACAACAAGAAAAAATACGGGTAGGAGCACTTTATTTTATTTTATTTTATTATTTAAAAAAATGCAATAGCTTTTTCTTATTTTATCAAAAACAAAAAAAACAATTCAAACAAAACAAAGGGATAAGAAAAACAAATAGTCTAAAATAACTGCATTGCTTCCAACATGGCCCTACCATACTCCAGGAAAATTAACAAACTCTAACAGAACAAAGGAATAAGAAAAACAAATAATCCGAAATAACTACGTCACTTCCAACATGTTTGGGTAGTAGTGGTTTAAACCAATATTGACATGGGTTAGAGTTTTTCCTAAAGGTTAGGGTCTCAACCTGATATACTCTCAAACATGCCATAGTTCCCTCTTTAAGGAAAAGTGCCTAATCATTAGTTTTCCTATTGAACTTGCTCCTTTTTGCATAAATTAAGCATGTTTTAGGCTGCCAATTCTCTGAAGTTTAATTTCTCCAAAACCTAATTTTGAGCTGGTCTGTTTCTTAGAATTTTACAGTTCCATTTTATCATCTTTTGCTGTAGTTCAGCCTTCAATTTACTGCATCCTGGACATTTTCCAGGGAGGAACACAAGGGTTTGAGAGGATCAGAGAATCTCAGAAGGGAAGAGAACTCAGATTATTGTGGTTGACAGAGGGAAGACTCTGTATTTCCAATAATGTAGCCTAAAGAGTATTTGTTTTAGTTCAGACATATGATCACGCTTTCTCCTCCCTACCCCCCATTACACTGAACTGTTTCTAAATTAAAATCACAATTCTTTCTTGCCAGATTCATATGTCAGATCTCCCATCCAACTTCCTAGTCAGGCAAGAGTAGAAAGTTGTGGAAGTCATGACATGGGGGACCGAGTCCTATTGTTGCCATGTCCTCACTATGAATCTTGGGCAAACCACTCAATCATTTATTCATGAAAATTTCTACTTGTATTTGACTGCTTCATATTCTTTACAATTGTCCTTCAAGTTTTTAACCTGGAGTAGACACTTTTCTTTTACAATTTCTGATACTCTAGAAAAATCCATTTCATGTACTTGTTATAAAGTCAAGTAGCACAATAAAAGTTTTCACATTGCGCAGCTAGAATAGCAATTTTACTTTGCCAATAGTTGTAACTATTCTTTCTCCTTCAATAGTATAAAATAAATTGAAGTGCAGATGGACATTTACTTTTTCCTCCTTACTAGTCTCTACCTAGGGACAAAGGAGCTAACAAATAATATATGTGAATTTTTTGATATAATTAAAGGACAATTGAATATTACTTTTTATATTAAAGATAATGTTTGACCCTAATTTTGAGGGAAGAAACTATACAATACAAAGTTTAAACAGTCCTAAAATAGAGTTTAGAACATAACAATGAAATAATAATAGTAGAAAAAAATTTAATTAGAAGAGTCCTACCAATTCTTTCCCCTCAGCACATTTTCACATAGTTGCAAATATAGTTTTGTGTCCTGCTTCTTTCACTAGTCTTTATGAAAGGCTCGTTTCTGGGTTGCTCCGTGGCCATCCCAGCTGGGTGAATCCTGTGGGAGCAGGGGAGGACCCAGCTCAGGTACCGACCTTGTCAGGCAGGATTGGCCACTGTGGGACGTGGATTCCGCGTTCAGACAGGACGTATACTCTCCTTGTCGCAATCTAAAGCAGAGAGTGAGGCAGAGCCAAGCCAAAGTACACGCGGGAGGTGGGGGGCGGTGGGGGGGGGCAGTCAGAAAGGGCAAAAGCAAACAAGGAAGGAGCCATGCAGTAATTGGAAAATGACACCCAGAATTAGGGACTAGACGGAAGACTGACTGACATGCAGGCAAATTCCTCCGTGCCAGGAACCAGGATGCCAGCCCGGATCCCCACTGGGAGGGTGCAGCTCACTTGACGTGTGATTTGGGGCATGTCTGCCCATCTCAAATATATGGAGTCAAGACTTACGCTAGTATTTTCAATGACTGCAAGATATTCCAGCAGTAAAAGCTACCAATTTTTACCTACTTTGGGCATGTAGGATGGGACTCTAAAGCCCGCACAGGCTGAAACTTTAACCCCTCTTTTCCCAGTGCCCAGGTGTTAGGCTCCTTTACAGACTCCCATGTTAAATTTGCTCTGGACCTGTCAGCTCTCTTCACGCCACGCTCCCTTCTCTCGGTGTTCCCTCCAGTCTCTCCTGCAGGGGTTGATACTCTGTTTTTTCCCTTCTTATTCAGCCCCTTTGGGCTAACGGGTCTTCGGGGTGGTCTGTCTGGCTTTTTGATTCACTGAGTGAAGTCCGGGATACCCACGTGATCGTCTGCTGCCACGCAGTCCGTGCTGGGGGGGTAGAATTCCCCCCCCCCCCGCTTAGGCTGCCCAATCCAGTTCTCCGGGTAAGTAATGCTAGGGGCAGTGGTAAGAGGTTTTGTGTTTAATGCAACTGAAATGCAACTTTAACAGACAATAAAGTAATTACTGTCTTTTAACCCTTTCCGAACTCCGATGCACAGAAGAAAGGAAGACTGGAGGGCCAGGCTTCCTCAGAGCCCTTAATATTTGCAAGGGGCGATCAGATAAAACTCCTTGCCACCTTTCCAGTGGGCTTCTGCTTACGGCCATTCTGGGCTGAGGTCCCCTGTGACAGCCTGATGCGACACCTGGACCTGCAGGCAGCTGGCTTGCACGTGTCTGCAGGCCCCATACCTCGCTCCCTCCATCAAGGGGTTCGGGGGTTTCAGAACTTTTGTTATGTAACGGCTCTCCCACTCACTCCCATTTAGTGGTTTAAAATAGCAACCATTTTACTGAGCTCAAGCTGCCGGGAGTCAGGGCAGTCCTTCCGTCTGGGTGGGCAGTGGGCGGGCACCCATGGGCCCAGATTCTCCCAGAGCAAGCCCAGAAGGCAACGAAGGCATGGGCGGGGGTCAATGCGATTCTGCTCCTGTGAACTTGGCCTTCGTCCCGGTGCTGGACGAGTTAACCTTCTCAAAACATCCTGAGGATTCGGGGGGCCTCGAGTCTGGCTCTCCACCTGGCAACCGGCGCCTTCCGCGCTACACCAGGCGACTGCTGGGCGGCCCTCGGAGCTTCTGATCCTCCTGGGAATTGCTCCTTTCTCTTCTTACCTGCCTTCCCTAATCACGAGACTCATGGGACGCCTTCCGGAAAATGATGGATCTCATCGCCTGGAGTGCACCTCTGCCCCTCTCCCCTGTCCCAGTGACTGTCAGTGAAGGCCGATGCCTCCCTGGATGGCCACGTCACCCAACGTCTGGGCTCAGCCCTCAGTTTGTGCCTGGGTTTGGAGCTTCTGTTCAAGATTCAGATCCATCTGCGCGCAGCTCCTCACGCATGGACCAAAGGCCCAACAGAACTTATCCCCATTGGCTTTGCCGTCATAGTGGGAGTGGGAGGGCACGTCTCCTTGACCACCGCACTCTTTCCGCTGACACAGATGCCTTGGCTACCGGTAGGTACTTGCTCGTTGCCTGCGACACGGCAGCGATTGACCACCAGCCTTGCTCGTGAACCCAGCATCTCCCGAGACAGGGTGGCATCGTTTCCGTGGTCTCATAGTGTCAAGCAACACCCGGTTCTGACTCCACAGATGACTTCTGGGAGTTGGAAACCTGGTCTAGATGGACAGGTTTTTTTTTTTTCCTTCTTCTTGTAGTATATATTATATATTTTTTTTAATTATTAAAGAAGTTGTAGGTATACAGAAAATCATGCAGAAATACAGAGTTCCCATATATCCCCCTTATGCACACAGTTTTCCCTCTTTTTAACAGTTTGCATTAGTCTGGTACCTTTGTTACAATAGATAAAACCATATTATTGTAATTGTACAATTAACTATAGTTCACAGTTTACATTACGATTCATTGTATTGCACAGTGCTTGTTTTTTTTAATTTTTCTAGTAACATATATACAACCTTAAATTTCCTTTTTTAATCACTTTTTAAAATGCAATTTTATTGAGATATAGTCGCATAACATACAATCTTTTAAATCACTTTTTTAAAAATTCAGTTTTATTGAGATATATTTACATACCACACAGTAATCCATGGTGTACAATCAACTGTTCACAGTACCATCTTATAGTTGTGCCTTCATCACCCCAATCTATTTTTGAACATTTGCCTTAGACCAGAAAGAATAAGAATCAGAATAAAAAATAAAAATAAAAATAGAACACCCAAATCATCCCCCCATCCCACCCTATTTTTCATTGAGGTTTTATACCCATTAAATCACTTTTGAACATATAATTTAGTGGTGTTAATTACATTCATGATGTTGTGCTACCATCACCCCCATCCATTACCAAAACTTTTCCAACCCTATACCAGTTAAGCCTTAACTCCCTATTCCCTACCCTCACCCTGGCCCTTGGTAACCTGTATTCCAGTTTCTGACTCCATGAATTTCCTTATTCTAATTGTATCCAGTGATATAATACAATATTTGTCCTTTTGTGTCTGGCTCATTTCACTCAACATGTTGTCTTCAAGGTCCTAGATGGACACTTTTTGACAGTAATGAATACTTCCATGTTTAACATTTTCATGCTTTGTTTTTTTCTTCATTTTTCAAATCATTTCCTTAACTAGAGGCTCCAAAATGGGATTACTGAGAAATTTTTGTTCTTGATTCTAATAGCAAAGTTGTTTTCCAAAAGGGTCAAAGCATTTTACATTGTATCTGGCAATATATATTATCACACCAATTTTATGAGACCCTCAGTAATCTTTTTCTGTTTGTTTGTTTAATTTTATTTTGAAATAAATTCAAAGTTATAGGAATAGTTGGAAAAACAATACAAACCCCATACACAGAACTCCAGCATTCCCTGACCCCCCTCCCCTGATACCCCAACCCACTAACTTTAACCTGTTGTCACACCGCTATTTCTTTCCCTCCCTCCCTCCCTCCCTATCTATCATCCATCATCTATTGCTCTGTCTTCTGAACATTTGAGAGCAAGCTGCACACATCCTTGAACAAACACTATAATTCACATATACAATTCCCATGAACAAGAACATTCTTTTATGCAATCCCATTAAGCGCAGCTAAGAAGTACAAGAGATTCAACAATGATACAAAGCTTACTTTCTATATTTCCTTTTCCTTATGTCTCGACTGTGCCCCTTTGAGACTCCTCTCCTCCATCCTCAGATCCCATCCAGGGTCATCCTTGGCATTCAATATCATCTATTTAGACTGTCTTTTTTTTTCTTCCTCAATTGTGGAAACATATATACAGCCTAAATCTTCCCATTCCACCCCCCTCCCTAGCCTTCCATTAGAGGGATTAATCACATTTAGAATGTTGTAATGCTATCACCTTCCCACCATCCATTACTAGAAATTTCCCTTCACCTCCAACAGAAACCCTACACTCATTTCTTAACTCCTCATTGCCCCTTCCCCCATTTCTCTTAGCCCATACTCTACTTTTAATCTCTATGGTCATATTCTCTGATAATTTCTTTGTGTTTACTGTGGGGCTTAAAATTAACCTCTTAAATCCATAACAATCTTGTTTTTCTTTGATACCACCTTCACTTCAATAGGACATATAAACTATGTTCCTATAGTCCTCCATTCCCCCACCTTTATATAGTTGTCTAAAATTACATATGTTACGTTGAGTCAAAACCACTGATTTGTCCTTAGAGTTTGTGTATTTTATATCATGTAGAAAGTAAATAGTGGAGCTACAATTAAAAAATTATTGACTTCTATTTGTATTCCATTGTGGTTGGAAAATGTGCTTTGAGTATATTCAATTTTTTTTTTTAATTTATTGAGGCTTGCTTTATGTCCTAGCTTATGGTCCCTTCTGGAGAAAGATCCGTGATCACTAGAGAAAAATGAGTGTCCTGGTGATTTGAGATGTAAGGTTCTATATATGTCTGTTAAAGTTCTCTATATCTCTTTCTCCTTTCTTTGTTTCTCTGTTGGTAGGGCTCTCTTTAGTATCTGAAGGAGGGCACATCTTTTATTGGCAAACTCTTGCAGCAGTTGTTTGTCTGTGAAAAATTGAAGCTCTCCCTCAAATTTGAAGGAAAGTTTTGCTGGATAAAGTATTCTTGGTTGGAATTTTTTCTCTCTCAGAATTTTAAATATGTCATGCCACTGCCTTCTCACCTCCATGGTAGCTGCTGAGTAGTCACAACTTAGTCTTATGTTGTTTTCTTTGTATGTGGTGAATTGCTTTTCTCTTGCTGCTTTCAGAACTTGCTCCTTCTCTTCAGTATTTGAGAGCCTGATCAGAATATGTCTTGGAGTGGGTTTATTTGGATTTATTCTATTTGGAGTTCACTGGGCATTTATGCTTTGTGTATTCATATTGTGTAGAAGGTTGGGGAAGTTTTCCCCAATAATTTCTTTGAATACGCTTTCTAGACCTTTACCCTTTTCTTCCCCTTCTGGGACACCAATGAGTCTTAAGTTTGGACATTTTATTTTATCTATTGTATCCCTGAGATCCATTTCAGTTTTTTGATTTTTTTCTCCATTCTTTCTTTTGTTCTTTCATTTTCTGTTCTGTGGACTTCTAGGACACTGAGACGTTGTTCAACTTCCTCTAGTCTTGTATTGTGAATATCCAGAGTCTTTTTAAATTGGCCAACAGTTTCTTTTATTTCCATGAGATCTTCTATTTTTTTATTTACTCTTGCAATGTCTTCTTTATGTTCTTCTAGGGTCTTCTTTATGTCACTTATATCCTGGGCCATGGTCTTCTTGATGTCCTTTGAAACCTTTGCCATGTTTTCATTCCTTGATTGTAGTTCTTTGATTAATTTTGTCAAGTATTGTGTCTCTTCTGATATTTTGATTTGGGAGTTTGGAGTTGGATTCTCCATATCGTCTGGTTTTATCATATGCATTAAGATTTTCTGTTGTTTTTGGCCTCTTGGCATTTGCTTTGCTTGATAGGGTTCTTTCAAATTATAAAAAAAAAGATCCCAATCTAATTTTTCAGAAACGCAGTTTGGTGGTGTACACTTTCTCCAGCTAACCAGCAGATGGCGTCTGCAAGTCACCTATACCCCTCAAGTCAGTTGTCCCCAACTCTTTCTCTGTGGTGTGTGGGGAAATGATTCTTGTGGGGTTCAGTTGGTGAACTCAGTTTGGGTTTGTTGTTGGTGCTGTCTGCCCTGAACACGGTGTGTGTGTCTGGGTGGTCAGGGAGGCAGGGCCGCTTTAATATTCAAGCCTCCCAGGTGTTCCCAGGGATTCAAGGCTGTTGTAAGAGTCTAAGCCTTCATTTCAGTTTTGCCCCAGATTTTCTCTGTCGCAGACCCACAAACCACTGGCATTGACGTAGTATCCTGGGTTTTCCGAGCGGGCCCCCCTTCCCAGCTGTGATCCTCCAGGGACTTTGCTGTGGGAAGGCTGTGC